>JAVRXN010000006.1:18135722-18180722 GCA_033556935.1 Timema podura | reverse complement strand
AATTTTTCGACCATGTCGGGAATCTCAGTAGGCAGACACGCTACCGATTGAGTTAAGGTGTCGGACCATTTAATAATAATAAATTGTCGTCGATTTCCAGTAGTTATGGAGCTGTGCCCCCTAAACGCCCCTTTCTAATCCGAAATCGAAATCTGGACATCGCCTTGATTTTTTGTCTCCCCCCAAAGAACATTTCTCGGTGCGCCACTGATATAAGCACTTGTGTACTACTAGGTGTACAATTGCAGTGTATTAGGTTTTGTTTGATAATTAATAGGTTTTCCTAGACTTTACTCAATTCTTACTTTAATAATTATAACTGTGTCCGTTTCGGTGGTCGAATGGTCTAAGGCGTCACTCTCGTGTTAGAATGACCTACCGATAACAGGGAGATCAAGGTTTGAATCTTGGTCAGGTGTAATGAGGGTGGTTTTTACAAAACCTCTCTAATTCCTAAAACCACTAGCGTAATTACTAATTAGTACAAAAGCATATAACCTGAACGGGTAGGAAGACTCGGTGCTAAAAATTAACATAAAATTTCAAACACAGCAAGTAAAGTAGAGTAGGATTTTGATTTTTTTTTTTTAAATAACCATATACGATAGTCTGATAGTAATAAAAGTTACTGAACCTACTTTAAGGCGATTGGCCCTTTTCATTTGGCATGGAAATACAGAGCCGTGGGAACAAACGGTTATCTTCAAGAATTTTCATTGTTTTACTATTTTCTTTTCGGAAACGGTTTGTTCAAGAAGAGAAGAATGTTGATTAAGTTATGCTTTCTATACACACACAAAACTCTTTTATAATTTTAACAGGGTTCAAATATAGATACAATTTACATTTTTCAATAAAAAACCGCCGGCTGCACGGTAAAAAAATAATAATAAATAGAACAACTAATAAACATTCATACATTGTCTTAGAAGAGGTGTTAAAAATATTATAATAAAAATTTAACTTGCTCTCGAGAAAACTGATATTTCCAAACGTATGATTTTTTTCCGCACGACCTGTCCGGTAGCTAGCGACATTTCCTGTTTCCGTGATCCATCTGGTCTTGTTTGCGCGGAAGGATACTTTGGTCGGTTACGAAGCCACGCCACGCCTTTCACCATCCCACAAAATAGGTTTTAGACTTGCACACGACAGGGCCAAGGGCTTTAAGATACTCAAACGCTAAGTTATGTGATATTCAGCTGTTTCTTTTGTTAGATATTACCAATCCACTTAAAGTAACACTAATAATATATTAAAGTGCTATCAACATGAACCGAAACAGATTTTTTATTTTTTTTATTTTTTATTAATTCCATCCTACCAGAACCCTGCCATAGTTATTAGCAATTGATTTGAGAGTCTTCACCATGAAGTTGCTACTAAATAAGTATAGCTTTGTCAAGGTCATCAGATTAGATTTGTTGATGACGTCAGACATGTTGATCGATTTCAAACAAATTCCGTATAGAATTAGTAAAACTTTATACCTTTTTTTAAAAATTAAAATAAAACATGATGAATTAAATAGCCACGCTATTTATTTATTTTTTGCACCGCCTTTTACTACGCGTTCGGGCAGGGTCGCCCCAAAGGGCGAGTGGGGCGGGTGACTGCCCGGGGCGACGGGCTCTAGGAGGAACCACACCACCGATGTAATCTTAAAAAAAACTACAAATAATAATCTTTAAGAAAAATTCATACATTGCTCAGATATATTTTCGATATTGTACTAATTTTCTTTGCCGTTTATTACGACTTGTGTTCCTGTTAGTAGCAGTGGGCATGAACATAAGAAATCCCTCCGCCTTGTATTGAGTTCGTTTTAAGTTTATAGGACGTTAAAAAGGAGGGGGCGCTTAAATCAAAGTTCGCCCGGGCTCAAAATTAGGCTCGAGGCAGCCCTGCTTTCGGGTTATACGTCAACCGCGCCGGGATAAAAACTATTACCATTCTGGAAAAGAAAAATGTGACTTAAACGAAATATTTAGTAAAACCGGGGGGAACATCAAACAAAAATTAAATGTTATCGTAAGTAAGTAATATATATAAAATTTAATATTAAGGGGGCGTAAACACATACGGCCGAAAACAACACGTAGCCGTTATACCAACCGAACGGCTGCCTAAAGTTGGCGAATACAATTCCAACGTTCCAACATTTGCGGATAGAGGGTGTAATATGGTCAGCATATCGAACCCTGAGGCCGTTTGACCACAGAGGCATTAAGGCACCTGGAGACTTGGAAAAGAACTAGTAAATACCCACGACGGTGGTCGAGCGGTCTAACACGTCAGACTCGCATGGCACTATGTCACCATGGATGAGGAGGTTGGAGTTCGAATCTAAGCACTAGGAGACGGTTTGTTCTATTGACAGCTCTACAACTTCTAGCCGAAGCATTGCTGGTTAACAATTATTTAAAATTCCCCCGTCTCCCCGTCTTTAAAGTGTTAGCTACGCCATTGATTATTATTATAATGATACGTTTGTATTAATGTCGGAGGGACCCAGGCTAAATACAAAGGAGGAAGTAGTGCTGTGTGGTTTCTCAAGGTCACTGTTAAGTTGAGAGCGATCTCAGGCTGGTATATAAAAGGTCGTGGATGGACAGAAAACAGACAACTTTGAACTGCCAACACCAGTCGAGATTCACAAGGATGGCAACATATTATGTGAGTTGGAATTAATAATTTTGTGAAACTTTGCTATTACATTCTTTGAAAAATATAGCTAGATATAAAAAATATATACTTTTACCATATTTTTTTAAATACTAGTCAATACGAGCTACTTTTATACAGGGTGGGGACGAAATAATTAGACGATTAGTAACTTTGAAAACTTTAATTGAAAAGTAATAAGTAAATATTCACTATCTAAATAAAAGCAAATTACATGCTACAATTTTTCACTTTTTGAAAATAATGTTTCTCAGGTGAGCTCCACCGAACTTCAGGCAAACCTCAGCAAGTTGTCCATCACTGACCATTAGAATAGATTGTATAATGGTTTCCACCCTACCCTATACTATATAAATCATATAAATATAACGTTCTTAATGTTATAATTATATTATCAAGGGTGTTTAAAAGTAATCCTCCCCCTGAAAATTGTTGAACCACCCCTTGTAATTTATGGAACCCCTTAAAGTGAGGTTATAAATAGATACATGGAATTTTAAAAAAATATTTTTAGTATTTATATAATTTATTATTATTATTGTTGTTATTATCACCGCGTCTTACTACCCGTTCGGGCTATACGCACTTACGCTAATGTGAAATGGTAGGGTGATTGTGAGATGAGATGGAGGACCTACAGTTTAACGTGGAATCCGAACCACGGTGTAGGCCTGGCATTCCTCACATTCACAGGCTGTGATTAATACACATCTTGTCAGAGGTGAAGGAAGGGTTTGGCAATCAGATAAATCTGTGCCGGAACCGAGGATTGAACCCCGGACCCTTAGCACAGAAGTCTGACACCTTACCCTCTAGACCACCAAGTCACTATTTATATAATCTTTGGCCAAATACCAATTAATGGAGCATTAATTTATTTATTTTTGTATCACCACATTTTACTAGCTGCTAAGATTGTACGATTATGATAATTACTCTATGGCGGTAAGGATGAGGAAGGAAGCATTTTAGAGGTAATATACCAGCATTTGTTTGGAAGGAGAGTGGGAAATCATTAAGTAAAAACCACCCTCAGTAGATCCGACCGAGATTCGAACCCCGATCTCACCGTCATCAACACGAGAGTGACTCTTTTTCGACCATTCGTCCATTGAAATGGGTAGTTAATTATAATTTTATATTCACCTAAAAGATTAACTCCTTAAAATAGTATACTGTAAAACTGGCTCAGTCACATCTAAAAAAAAAAATTACTTTGACAGCTTATATCCGATAACATATTAGTGGACAAAGAACGTTTTTTGAATGAAATAGGCCCATGAGTTTGAGAAAAGAAGACAATTATGTTCGTTATCAACCGTTAGGCCGTAGTTGAGAAATCAAAAGTGGGAAATACCTGTGTTTTTTTATGTCATGAAGTTAATAGTGTATATAGTATTAATACTAGGCTGTGAGAGAAGGTATTTTTCACTTCTAGTTGAGTTTGACCACCTCGTGGCGTAGTTAGCTAACGCGCTAGTCGTGTTGAGCTCGGCCGCCGAGACGGGGAGATCAAGGTTTCGAATCTCGGTGGGTGAACTGGGGTGGTTTCTCCTAAATGGTTTCCACTTTCCCTCCACGCAAATGCGGTTCACTTCCCTAAATTATACCTTCCCAATTCCTAATCCATTAGCGTAATTAGTACTTAGCGTATAACCCGAATGGTAGTAAGACGCGGTGCTAAATATTAATATAAAAATAGTTGATTGAATGACAGGGAGTTTTTTTCGGTTGTGCAGTAAAGAATAACGTAATATTTGCACAAGAAATATTTCAAGTTGAATTTCTGCAATAAATCTATGTATGAACCATAAATAAATAAATAAATATATATATATATATGTATTAATTAATTTTTTTGTGAAAAGCTTCATAATCACACAAATTCAAATTTAAAATAAGTGAACAATTTACTTTTAACTAGACCAAAATAAATATTGAATGACTCTATTTGCTATGAAATTATATCTTGAAATTGAAAAAAAATTATTAAACTAAGCTACACTTTTTTTTTTAGTTTGACCTTAACTCTTTAATTAAGGTTAGTTTATTGATTAGTTATTTTGAAAATTTGGAATTATTTCAAAAATATCTAAAAAAAAAATGTTGTAGTTTTGCTAACTGTTCAGGTTATACACACGCTCTCATTACTAATTCATTTTAAATGTATATCTGGGAAATTTTTGACATGACAAATAAAACTGTAAACTTGTATTCTAAGAAAAAAATATTTTTTAGGTTAATTACTCGACTCGGTGGCGTAGTTAGCTAACGCGCTAGTTTCGTGTTAAGATAGACTGCCGTGGACGAGAATATCGAGGTTCGAATCTCAGGTGGGTGAACTAGGAGTGGTTTTTTCCTAGATGGTTTTCCACTATCCCGCCACGCAAATGTGGGTACACTTCCTCTAAAAAATCAACCTTCTCAATTCCTAGCTCAATATATTAATTATTACTTAAGCGTATAACCCGAACAGGTAATAAGACTCGGTTCTATAATTTAAAATATAATATTTAAGGTTAATTTATTGATAATGTTATCTCTTTCAATTTTAAATATTTTAAAAATGGCTCCAACGATTTTGTTCAAAGTGGGTAGCTGATAATTTATTTTTACATTATATATAATTTTAAATATTTGTTTTTCTTTTAAAAAATGTATAATAGTTAACTGATAACTGAGTTTTTATTTGTATTTTTTTAAAGAGTAATATCGGTTTTGTTAAAAATTAATATCTTGGTTCTATTTTATATCATAAATAATAATATATTTTTTTTTCTAAATAAATTAATATAAATACGACAAATTTTAGGTAATTCGAATTTTTTTGAAAATGTCGTTGAAGATTTAGCTAATAATATATATCTGGAAATTGATTTTAATGGTTAATAATAAAACGTTTTTGTTTACAAAAAAAATAAAATAGGGCAGTTTACAAATTACTAATTTTTGGACACTAGAATATTTTTTTAATTGTTAAAAAATTCAAGGAGGATATTTATTGTGAATAACAAGATGGTGTATCTGTTTTTCTTAGGAAAACTAACCTAAGGGTGGTTTACAGAATTTTTTTGTTCTCCAAGCTACACTGTATGAAAATGTTTTTGTGATTGTGCTATTACATTTACTTTTTAAAATTTTGATCAAGATTTCTTTTCGGCGTATATTTTACTTCAAAATTTAAAAAAACGCGATCTTTTTTTTTTTACCAAAAGGATAACTATTTAAACATTGTTGTTGTTGAACTTTAAATATCATAGAGCTTACTATATTTATTAATTTATAACTTTACGAACAAGACATTAATATTTTGTGTTAGATACGGTCTTTTGTTGTTTTTTTCTTTATAAGAATATATTATTAATATTTCTGTGAGAAGTAGACCTCCCTCCCTCCATTAAAAAAAATAATAAAAGTACATCATGTCTGCAAACCTTCCCAGTGCTTTCCCAATTAGTACTAGTCCCTTAGCCTAGTTTTTAAAATATCAAAGAATAATATTTTCCCACTTATATTACAGTATATTTAATAGAATAATTAATATACATCAAATTAATCAAGTAGAGCCCTAATTATTATAAGTAAAAATTTACCTTTTTTTTTTTCAAAAATTATATAAAAATTTAAATTTAATCTGGTTTTGTCTTTATAGTCTTCCAATTAAATAAGATTTTGTATTATTTTTTTACGTTTAAAGAACTGTGATTTTTTTTTCATCGCCGCGTCTTACTATCTGTTCAGTTTCGCATAGGTATATAATTACTGTACTGAATTCGGATAAGATTAAGCATTTAGAGTTAATCTACTCACATTTTTGTGGAAGAAGAGTAGGAAAAAATTTAGGAGGAAAAAAAAAACCTCAGTAGACCCAACTGGAATTCAAACCCCGATCTCCCAATCCTCAGCAGGATATTCTAAACACGATAGTTGACTCCTTTCCATTCGGCTACTGAAGCGGGAGTGATTTTAGTTATAATCGAGTTAACTTAGAATTGTATATTATTATAATATTGTGTGTTCTAATATGGTGTTGTTATTTCAGATTATTTGTCTGCTGTTGGCAGCCCTGACTGTGAGTTGCCTGGCGCAAGATGGCGCCGTCGCGGAGCTTCAAGCCGCTGGAACTACCACTGAGGACGTTTCTACCAGCAGTGTAAAGGGCAGCTCAGTAGCTGAAACCTCAGAGGGTGGTCCAAGAGGAGAAAGTAGTGACGCAGAAAAGTCACCATCTCTAATATCCTTACCTCCAATCTCTCTTGCCTGGGTTAGAGCGAGAGAGCTAGGGAAGATGTCAAAAGGTTTGAAGCTCAGCAAGTTGACGGAACATAACATTTGAGTTGACTTTATATAAAGATTAGAAAATAGTTTACTTATCATACACCAGAGTCACAACAATACAACCTAAAGTGGAAGGCATTCCGGGACGGATAATACAAAATACTAGTTTAAATAATTTTCAATATGGGTTTGGCTACTTTAAAAAAAAAAATTCTCATGAAAAAATTAACTTTGTTTTAATATACCCATTTTTTTGATTTCGAAGAAAAATAGGAATAAAGTAATTGTAGGGGGACACTAAGAATTAAACGAAAAATAAATTTTAAAAATCTTTACCATACAGTACTTTATTTTTATGTTATTGTTATATAACATCGGCTACAAACCAAGAAAAAGTGAAAATATATAGTTTTTTTTATAATGTTTATAACACTGTGACTTAAATATGTGAATTACCTTGGCCGTAAAAAAATGTCATCTGACTCAAAACAAACTGAACGATTAAAAAAAAAACTACTGTATAAAATGAAGCTCTATTATTGTGTATCCAATAAAAAAAAAAGATATGAACTATTTCTCTCATATTTAGTTTAAGAATAAAACTTTTAGATTAGAAGTAAAAACCATGTTGATAATCTACATTTATTATTTAACTAAACTGTATCGGTGGTCAACCTTTTTCAAGTTCTGAAAATTTGTGTGAAAATGTGACAGCTCATTTTCAACTACTTTTTAAGCATATTTATGGAGCTAATAGACTAGGCTCGATGTAAAAGGGCTCTAGATTTAGCCTTCCTCTAACAAATATAGTAATTTTTGATAGGCTCACAACAGAAAATGTTAAGATATTTGGGAACTTTCAGCGAGAGATTTCCTCTTAGCCTTGAGATGAAAAAAAAAATCGCAGTTTTCTTTCCCCTTTTTCTGATTGACATGACAAAGGGTGGTTATAGGTGAAGGGCGAAAGGGAGTATAAGCTTATACAGAATATAGAGGTAGTGCTAGAAAACTATACATGCCACTGTATTTTAAGCTGTGTGCCCTGACAGCTTCTGATACTTCCTCGCTGACCTAAGCGACCGCCTCGAGAGTGTGCATCACAGTAGATCCAACTCAGCTCCGGCTCGTGCAAAGGTTTGGGAGTAAAAGGGAAAGGAAAATACAAGAAATGTGTGCAGTACATTCGTATTTGAATGATTACTCGATATTTTCCGCGGTGACGATGGGAGACAAAGCGACAAAGTTTCTTGTTAATAACTACAGTATGTCCCTGTTATGACAGAATGAAGATTTGTGGGCAGAGCTTATCTGTGAAGACATTCTAAAATGGTCAAAAAACGGCCCTTTCAATGCAGTTTTTACCCAAATATCTTTTAATATTCCAACAATGTTCAGTATTAGGAACTTCTAGCGACTCCTTATCTCCATTAATGTTTAATCAGAAACGATCCACGTGCAATAGTGTTGTTGTAAATTTTACAATTCCTAACCGACTGTGTCACAAAAGTTGATCGCCGTGTGATGCGAGCTCTTGATACCAGTCGGTACTTTAACACAGTTTAACTGTGACCCCCATCTGTCTTTAAATCTACCCAAGATTAACTAGGCGAGGTGATGTTGACACGGCACACTTAATGATTTGCATATTTCATTTCCTGATTCGTTCATTCATCATTTCATCCCCTTGTTGGGTTTTTTGTTGGTTAAAATAAATACATTATTCATTCCAAGAACTGAGAGACACGAAAGGCAAATCTTTAAATCTGGTGTATTTGATTAATCTCTACCCCCGCCCCTTACCCCGACCCCTACATCACCCCGTCCTACTTCCCGTCAGATTATCCACATATTTACACAAAATGGATGTTAGGATTAGGATGATTTGATTAAAAAGTTGCTTAATCCATATTTTACGTGGAAAGAAAGTGTAGAAATATATTGGAGAAAAAAACAGTTTACTTGAAATAGATTCTAATGATTGGGATTAAATTTCGTATCTAGGTACTGTTTAACATTACAAACAAAATATTAAATTCTAATTTGTCCATGAGAATTAATTTGAAAGTACGTTTTATTAACGGAAATATCAAATTTTAATGAGATCCCCGCAAGTATTTGAGGTACGAAATAACCTATCATAGTAAACTTGCAGTACTATTCGAAATAGAAAACTTTTAATTGAAATCTAATTTTATAAAACCAATATGCAAGCTATTTGCAAATATTTTTTTAATTAATGTTTTGTAAATCGGGAGTTGATTGTTATGCTACACTCGTGTTAGACTAGACTGCCGAAGACTGGGCGATCGGGGTTCGATCTTGGCCGGGTTCACTGAGGGTGGTTTTATCTTAACGGTTTTCCACACTCCAACCTCGCAAATACGAATGCACTTCCTTTAAATTAAACCTTTCTAATCCCTAACACATTAGTGTAATTAGTCCATAGGCGTATAACCTGGACGAGTAGTAAGACGCTTAAAACAACTGATATTGTGTGTATTCTAGAAATAAGCCAGCTTATAAGTAATGTGCTTATACAGGGTGGGTCCGAAACTATTAGACGATTAGTAACTTGAAAATTAACACTTTAATTGAAAAGTAAATATTCACTAACTAAATAAAATCAAAATACAGACTACACTTTAACACTTTTTTAAGATAATGTCATTCAGGTGAGTTCCACTGGATGTCAGACAAACCTCATTACGTGGTCCATCACTTTCCTCAGCATAGATCATCTTATTGTTTCCATCCCACCTGTATAATCTGTTAGGTTAAACGCATACATTAATTAAGCTAACGGGGTGGAGATGAGAAAGATAGAACATTTAGAGGAAATATACCCGCATTTGCGTGGAAGGAGAGTTGGAAGCCGTTCATTGAGAAGAAAAAAAGAACACTGTATACACCTGACCAGGATTCGAGCCCCGAACTCACCATCAAATGAAATCCATCCAACACGAGAGTGACGCGTCAGTCCATGCAACCACAAATAAGGGTTTGGCGTTAAATTACACCCCCCTTTAAAAACCACCCCTGACCTGTCCGTGACCTTCTTATCCCGTTTCGATTCTACTCCCTGAAGCCATCATACCCCACCTTTTTCTTTTTGAATGTGGTCTTGCGTGTTGAAAACCTTTTAAATAGTGACCTTCCCACCCTCTCATATATTCTCCAATATACTAAAGGGTAGTTTGGGGTAGTAAGGGTTGCTACACCGACCTGTACCAGTCTGCCGCAGGTTTATCATACGAACACAAGGAATCACACACGCTAACCCTGGGCTCATCCGATGTAATTGAAGTTGGGGGGGGAAACAGTTTCAGATGAAGCGTGAATTGGAGTCGATTGACGTAATTTCATTTTAGTTTACACGAGTTTAGTTTACTCTTTCTTTCTTGTGCCAAAATTAGCTATCGGTCATTTAAATGAGTGTTTTACAACCTGGATGGTACCGCCCCCCTCCAACACCCCCAAGGGCCGTTTTTAGTTTCCGCGGGGGGAGGGGGAGGGGGCGTTAAATTGTAAGGGGTTGGTAGCGGGGCGTTTAGGTTTTTTATGGTAACAAAGTATTTTTCTATTGAAATAATTAAATATGAATATATATTTTTTTAAATTTATTTGAGGTAGCATAAAACTGTCGCGTCGGTCTCATGTCGATATGTGACATGTAAAAGAACCCTGGAAGGTATGTGGGAAATAACTTTCCCGGAAAAATTGATAGGTATTTCTTTCTCTCTCATAGAAATTCTAGTGTACTGATGTAATCAGTCAGTTCAGAAAGCGCACTTTAAACACTTCAAATAAATAAATAACAATATTTAATTGTAGCATAATTAGTTGAGCCATCATCAGTGCTTTATAGCCGTACTTTATATAGTTTGAACTTTTATTTTTTTAAATTCGCGATCTTGTAAGAATTAAAAAAGGGGGGGGGGAGTCAAATTCCTTCTACTCACTGACACTGTTATCATATACAAGAGATATTTTGATTATAAAGGTGAGTTTTATTTTAATGTAGTAATAATATTGTGTATTGCTACGTCACTCATAGCCAATTAGTGGAAATATTAGTACTATAATGTACCGTTGTCCGGGGGACGCCCGAATGAACTAATCGTACATCCTTTCCGTGGAGGCTCTTTCATGTCCTGATGAGATGAGATGATGGTGATAGTGTGTATGAGGGTGATAATGAGTATGGGGGTGATATTGTGTATGATGGTGTGGAACTAGCGGAAACACTAACTTAAGCCTAGCTAACCAAACCCTTGGTGACCGTTGGGGGGGTAATTACCCTTTCGGGAAAAATACCCAAGGTACCAGCGGGGAATATAACCTGGGACTCCTAGATTCGTAGCCAGGTTTACTGACTACTACATCCACGGGAGTCTGTTATTTTAATATTTAAAAACAAATATTATATTATTATGGGATACACCTTAAAAATAATAATACAGTACAACAAAATGATTCATAAAAATATCAAAAAAGTCACCTTAGAAGTCTAGGTTCAAATCCCAGTCGGGATGGTTTCCCATTTGTGGTTTTTACCCTCCAGGCCCCAACTGTCCAAGTTTGCATTTTCTTTAAGTTTCCCTCCCGAGCCTTTCCGTAGAGAATAAGTCGTTAACATTAACGTGAATAAAGTATTCTTTAAAAATATAAGAGAATAATATATTTGATACTTATTTTACAATACATTCAGTATTAACAAATTCCTAATCTAAGAATTTTAAAAACTTCAAAAAGAACTTTTTAATATTTTTATATCGTCTTGTTTACAATACTTTCAATTTTATTAGATTTTGAATTTTTTTTTTAATTTCTAAAACTGTGATTTTAATCATTTGTGCACCCCCTTCGGTGGCCGCGTGGTCTAACGCGCTACTCTCGCAGTAGACTAGACTGCCGATGACGGTGAGATCGAAGTTCGAATCTCGGTCGGATGTACTGAGAGTGGTTTTGCCAAAATGGTTTTCCACGCAGATTCTGGTACACTTCTTCAAAATAAGCACCTTCCTAATACCTAAAACCACTAGCGTAACTAGTATAACTCGAACGGGTAGTAAGACGCGGTGCTAAAAATAAATTCACTGAGTTAAGAGTTCCGGGTTCGATTCCAGACATTACCAAAAAAAAAAGTATCGTTGCTGAAATGGGGGTTTACATTTCCACACTGATGAATTAACGGCCGGGGGGTTGGATGTTGTGTCTGCTCTAGATTTAAGCTAGCTAATACCAATAAGTCGTGTGCTGATATAAATCAGTCGGTTCAAAAATTACACGTTAAATACCCCAAATAAAGGGGGTGGGGGGGAAAAGAAATTTTATTAATTAACGTTCACCCGCCTCGGTGGCGTAGTTGGCTAACGCGCCAGTCGTGTTGAGCTAGACCACCGAGGACGGGGAGATCGAGGTTCGAATCTCGGTCGGGTGAACTGGGGGTGGTTTTTTCCTAAATGGCTTTCCACTCTCCCTCCACGCAAATGCGGGTTCACTTCCTCTAAATTCAACCTTCCCAATTCCTAATCCATTAGTGTAGTTAGTACTTAGGCGTATAACCCGAACGGGTAGTAAGACGCGGTAATAAAATAATAATAATAATATATAATAATAATAATAATAATAATAAAAACGTTCGAAGCGACCTGTGTTGTTGGTAAACAGAGTTGTTTAGAGCAGTTTCATTTTCCTTTCATTTTTAGAATTCCTTTTATTTGATTCTATTTTCAATTTCTGACCTTATTATATGCCACAGCAGGGGGTAAATAAAGGTATGTGTATTTAAATATGATTAAAGAGAACTAATACTGCGTCATGACTTGTGTTCCAGTGTCATTTCAGAGAAAAATATATTAATATCTCTTGAATGCCGTACAATTTGAGTGGGGGGGGGGGGGGGGACTGCGCAGTTGATTTTGTTTTTTCCACCGAGTCTTATTACTCGCTCGGGTTGAATATGCGACAGATGGTACCAGCGACATTTCGTACACCAAAGAAATATCGACTATTGCGTATAGTTGTTTATCTTTCTAAACGAGTTGGCCGTTGATTATTTTTTCTAAAATTTAGGGAGTGACAATTGCGTACATGCCTCTGGCCTAACCTAACCTAACCTAAGTTGGAGTAGGTACTGGAATATGAATATACTGAAACAAATGCGTACATGCTCCGGCCTAACCTAGCCTAACCTAGGTTGGAGTAGGTACTGGAATATGAATATTGAACAAATGTGTACATAGCCTCGGGCCTAACCTAACCTAAACCTAACCTAAGTTGGAGTAGGTACTGGAATATGAATACTGAACAAATGCGTACATGCCTCTGGTCTAACCTAACCTAACCTAACCTAAGTGTGAGTAGATACTGGAGGTAGGGTGCTACAAAATGTCACTGGTACCATTTGTCGGTACACCGTTCGGGTTGTACGTATGTGTACTAATTACACTAGGGATGAGGAAGGTTGAATATAGAGGAAGTGTACTCACTAAAATGCCGTCTTAGACCCCCTGCTCACCGATGTGTCTGTTGGTGTAGTTCTTTGCGTTTCTGACTTGCTATCTGGGAAATGGAATTAGATCCCAATATGGGTGGAATGAAGGTAGAATGGGTCCATCTGTGAATTTTTATTTCTTGTTTGGTTAAAAGCTCAGGCTTCAAACCCCGATATCTCCATCAACAGCAGCCCAGTCTATTGCGAGAGTAACGCCTAGACCAGCGGCCACCGAAACGGGTGTAAAGTTTATTAAAATAAACCCTCAACTCATGTAATAACACTTTCCAGTATATGAGTGGATGGAGAGGCCAACTTAATAGCCATTGGTCTAACACCTTAGTTCAGTCGGTAGCGTGTCTTCGTACAGAGATCTAAGGGCCCCTGTTTCAATTCCAGACATGGCCAAAAAATTTACTATTGATGAAATATGTGCTTCCCCTTTTACAGTAATAAATTAACGTTAGGGAGGCTGGATGTTGTGTCTGTTCTAGCAGTGAGTTATTTTATGAGTCATGTGCTGATATAATCACTCGGTTCAGGAAGTTCACGCTAACATTTCAAATAATATATAATTTATATATATTATACTTGGAAGAAGTTACAGGAAAGATGGATTGAAACATATAAAAGGTAACAAGTACAATATGGCTTCTATAGTTAAAAGAAGAACACAGTTCACACCTTACATTGATGCCACTGGACAGAGAAGTAATGGCTGTCTCTTGAAGAAAATCGATCCCTAACCCCCGACCTAGGTTTCATTCTATCGGAACTCATCAAGAGGGAGTTTGAAAACGCGCAACGCAACTTGCTAAACGAGTAAACCAAAAATAAAAACACAAAAGGAGAAAAAGGAAATTTGTAAAGAATGATAGGACACTTAGATAGGAATATGTAATAGGAATAACATAAAGAACAGACACGGGAAATGGATATTGGATGCGAGTATATATCTCTATAAGGAAAACCTCTTTTCGCTTTATGAGGTAGTTGTATTATATTTGTATTGTCACCTCCCGTCTTGTGGGCCCTAAACTGTCAGGATGGGTTGCGGCCGAGGGTGGGATGGAAATGGTATTTTGTGTGTGGGTTCGTATTTATAGACGGCTTTGGTTTTTAGGTTTTATTTTGTACTACTTTGCACTACTACAAGATGTGATGTTACTAAGAAGTTAATACAAAGATATAAAATACTTTACTTAGAAGCTCGTGACAGAACGAAGAATAGTAAGGAATGCTTAACCAATGACTTGAATGGCTCCGAGAAGATATGGAATATTCCGTTACTCGGGACGGAAACCGGAAAGAGCCGTTAAGTGTCTTGTGCGACTGCCCGGAAGCCAGACAAAGGTAATGAAGAACTAGATATACTCGATCCATGCTAAATTGAGACATTTGTCCGACAAACAACTTAAAGTCTGTTTAGCGTAGGAATTGTTTTCTGAAAGGCCTTTTTCCCTACCAGAAATCTATTATATAGTATGATATTGGTAAGAAAAAAGACCTTTAAGAGAGTAATTCCTACTGTGAATGGAATATAGATCAGAGGTTCATAAACTTTCACACTTTGTTCCACCTTCAGTTGCTTTTTTTTTTTTAACACCGCGTCTTACTAACCATTTGGGTTACAAGCTTATGTATTAATTACACTAATGGTTTTAGGGATTAGGAATGTTTGATTAATTTTGAGGACGTGGTACCCACATTTTCGTGGAGGGAGAGTGGAAAACCATTTATGGCAAAACAACCCTCAGTACACCTGAACTAGATTTGAACCTTAATCTTCCCATCATCGGCAGTCTAGCCTACTACAAGAGTTGAGCCCTAGACCATGCGGCCACAGAAGAAGGTGGTTCAAGCTCTTAATTGACCCCCTTCCCCTTTCCAATCCCGACAAACCAGAACAAACTAGTTGTATTCCTTAGCCCACATGATCACAGATGTGGCTCAATACTAGGCAAATAATTCACAATTCTTCCTCTTAGATCATGACATTTATATCAACAACTTTTATAATTTAACTAAATTTAGTTAATTTTGTTAGAGAATTTTTTCCCCCATATATTTAAGGTATTTAACGTGCACTTTCTGAGCCAACTGATTATATCATTACACGACTTATAAACTAACTTAAATCTAGAACAGACACAACATCAAGCCCCGGCCGTTGATTCATCATCGCGAAAGGGGAAAAAAACACATTTCACCAATGATAAATTTTTCAGCCATACTAGAAATCGAACCAGGAACCTTTTAAGCTCATTAGACAGACACGCTACTGACCGAGATAGGGTACCGAATTCTTAGTTGAATATATGTATACCTTACCCAATCAAAAATGTTTCCAAAACGCTCAACACTTTTGCAATCAAATTTCTTATTTTATTTCGAACAACGAAATGATTTAAAATTGAATTTTCAACACAGCATGCTCACAATATAACGACCGAACACACATTTAACTCCATTTCCACTAAGCTTGTGTCGTTGATTGGCTATGTGGGAACTTTACTGACCTTGTTTGTAACTTTTTAGTGTGGGGGGGGGGGGGGAGAGATTGGGGATGAATAGGGTACGATGTAAATGAGGCCATTACAAGCTGCCCCATTTGACACAAGAGGAATGCTTGTATATGACAACCGATCCGGTTAAACTACCGAAACTATGTAAGCATATTGGAAGGTTTAGGTTCATATATCTTTAACAACCGTCTTTGTGGTGTAGTGATCAGAGCCCCTGGCTGATAAATTAGAGGTCCCGGGTTCATTTCCCGGCTGGTACAGGTGGAATATTCTTGAAAGAGGAATAATTCCCCATGGTCATTAAGGTTTGGTAAATTAGGCTTAGACCCACTTCGGTGGCCACGTGGTCCAACGCGCTACACACGCGGTAGACTAGACTGCAGATGACGGGGAGATCGAGGTTCGAATCTCGGTAGGGTGAACTGGGGGTGGTTTTTCCAAACAGGTTCTCCACTCTCCATCCACGCTGATGCGGGTGCACTTCCTCTGAATATAACCTTCCTAATCCCTAAAACCATTAGCGTGATTAGTACATATACAACCCGGACCCGCCTCAGTGGCGTAGTTAGCTAACGCGCTAGTTTCGTGTTGCGCTAGACTGCCGAGGACGGGGAGATCGAGGTTCGAATCTCGGTAGGGTAAACTGGGTGGTGGTTTTTCCTAAATTGTTTTTCCACTCTCCCTCCACACAAATGTGGGTTCACTTCCACTAAATTCAACCTACCCAATTCCTAACCCAGTAGCGTAATTAGTACTTAGCGTGTATCCCGAGTTCAAGCTGAACTGAACGGTACGCAAAGCCGCAAAAAAAAAAAGGGGGTACTGAAAATTAAAAAAAATAATTCATCATATTATTTTCATTTTATTATTCTAGCCACGCAATAAAACCCATTCTTTAAACATGAATCGTGTTCCCGCATCAATAATCTGTAGCGAAATCATATTTGTTATAGTTTCGAATTAATTTTCAATTGAACCGTGAATTGAAAATCAAGTCCGTTCAAGCGTTGCCTATTTTAATCCTTGCGTAATGTTAGAATTGTTTCACCAAACTAGGTCAAAATACGCAAATATATAGGTCACTGGAACAAACGGGGCTTTGAAAAAAAAATCACTGACGCATTCGTGACGTCAGCAGAGACCTTTTTACGTGCTCATTTTTATTTCAGTGTTGTTTTTAGTTGCTATTAATTTTTCCGTCGTATTTTAGTATCAAGCGTACAAACAGAATGGGTAGTAAGACGCGATGCAAAAAAAAAACTCAAATAGTAAATGATTAATTTTCTCACAAATATAGAGACTACACCATCTTTTAGGAAAAACAAACCAATTTTTTTTTTTTTTTGCGTTCGATATTGATAATATTTGAAGGATACAAAGGAAAAAAGGGGGGAAAGTCCAATTCTAACTCATATTTAACTAGTGCTGCCATCTGTTAGATAATCATAAGACCTTTCTAATACACCTTAGATAATAGATAAGAGAGGTCATATTTAAATTAATATTTTTTTAAAAATAAAGTATTGGCTGGGATTCTTACTATTTTCTAGTTGTTAGATGTTCCGAAAATAATTTTATTTCCAAAAAATACGAGAATAAAATAATGTTTTGTGAGATTTAGAAATTACCTGTGTCGGTGGCCACGCGGACTAAACGTAAGACTCATCTAGTCCGGTTTACCAATGACTGGGAGGTCAGAGTTCGAATACCAACCAGGGTGGTTTTGGACCATTACCATCCAAAATTAGATTTTTCAAAAGTTCCATCCTTAACCCTGTACCTACCTAATTAAAGTCTATGAGAGGTTTTTTTTAAACCGCGATTTACTACTCATTCGGACTGTTTGAATATTCATACGGTTGGGGTAAGGACGAGTAATCTATAATTTAAAGTAAATGTGCCCGCATTTGCGTGGAAATATAATAGGAGACAATTTGGGGGGAAATTTAGTATACGAGGTTGACACCTTATCCCGCTGGCACAATTTTTTTTATATTTATTCAGCACCACGTCTTACTACCCGTTCGAGTTATACGTTTCAGTACTAATTATGCTAATGGGTTAGAAATTGGGAAGGTTAAATTTAAAGGAAGTGGAAGCATTTGCGTGGAGGGAGAGTGGAAAACCATTTAAGAAACAGCCTTCCCCCACCACACTCCCAGTTCAGCCGACCGAGATTCTAACCTTGATCTCCCCATCCTCGGCAGTTTAGCGCAACACGAAACTAGCGCGTTAGCTAACTACGCCACCAATGCGGGTCGGTACAATTTGTATTGAACGAACCACTAAGATATTTACAAACTACACCTAGCTCCGAAACAGACACGACGACCAGTCCCCAGACCATGAATTCATCACTGTACGAGGGGGAACCGCTATTCTCATAATACATTTTCGGCCATGCCAAGGAATCGAACCTGTGACCCTTATCTCAGTAGGCAGACAAGATATCGAAGGTAGTACAAATAATAAAAATGACATAAACCTGCACAGGTTATCACGCCGTTTAAGGCGCCACTTTATAAACAGTCTGTTTTATCGGTGACGATCGAGGTTCGATTCCTGCTTAGTGTAGTGGCCATTTGTTCTTCATTATTTATTTTTTGTCACCGCGTCTTACCACACGTTCGGAAGGCTGAATTAAGACATAGTGTAACCACATTTGCGTGGAGGGGGAGTTGAAAACTATTTTGAAAAAATTACCCTCAGTATACCCGAAAGGGATTCTAGCCCCGAAATTCCTGTCATCGGCAGTTCAGTATATTGCTAGACATAGTAACGCCTTATACCATTCAACCATCGAAGTGCTTTTTTCTTAAATACCTTTCCATTTTCATTCCACGTAAATGCGGGCACATTTCCTCTAAATTCTATCCCCTTCATTCCTATCTCTTTAGGGGTAAACACACTGATAGCTCGGACGGGTAATAAGACGTGGGGGCAACAAAATAATGACAAGAACTCGGAGGTGACATTTCTTTGTCTGTCCGTGGTCACATACCTTCCACGTGACTACCACGTGGTTACCACGTGAGTCCTATCAATTTCCTTCTTCCTCAACCCCTACCTCGTCTTCTAACGGAGTGACGTAATAAACACCAGGGGTGTACTGGGTCGTTGAGGAGAGATATATCCCGGCGGGCCGGTTTGTTTTGGAGGCTGCCGCAAATATTTTAAACTAAAATATTGTGAAAGAAGTGTCTTATGTTTGTTTGGGCCTGTTTGAGAGGATGAGTGTGGATCGAGTGACGAAGTGAATATATGAAGGTAGAGTGTGTGGATCAAAAGGAAGTGATGGTCCATGTAAGACGTGGCTAAATGTTGTAGACGAATGTGTGAAAAAGAGAAACATTAAATAGTTTTAAGAATAAAAGAGGTGACCTCGCAATCTAGGGGTAAGGTGTCGGACTTCTGTGCTGGGGGTCCGGGGTTCAATCCTCGGTCCCGGCACGGATTTATCTGATTGCCAAACCCTTCCTTCACCTCTGACAAGACGTGTATTAATCACAACTTATGAACGTGTGGGATGCCAGGCCTCCACCGCGGTTCGGATCCCACGTTAAACTGTAGGTCCTCCATTTCATCTCACAATCACCCTGCCATTACACATCAGCGTAAGTGTGTATAAACCGAGCGGGTAGTAAGACGCGGTGCTAATAATAATAATAAAAGAGCATGTATGACTCGGTGTATGGATGTTGTTGAGTAGAAGAGGCTATTCAAGGAGAGGGAAGTTTGGAGAAAGTTAGTGAGGATGGGCTAAGTATGGAGCTGTTGTTTTTTGAGCTACATGCACAGTTTCTTGCCTACCCAGTAAGGGGACGGGGTGATTAGGTAGGTGTGTAAGTAAGTGAAGATATGCATTTATTTCTAAATTGTTTTTAAAAAATTTTTATCAAAAGTTCCTGTTAGTAAGTCTGAGGGTACCCAGTATATATATATATATATATATATATATAGCATTAAATTTAAAACCATCCCGTTTGATATTTATTGACGTTGTTTATATAAGAATAATCCAAATTTATTAGCAATTGATTGGTGATAGCTATGGAATCTACTCAAGTGGCTAGTGGAGGATAGTTTTACAAACTTAAATATAGGGGGCCCATTAAAAAATATATTCCATCTATTGTTTAAATATTTAGAAACTTTTTGCTCATATCAGTAGAAAGTAGAAGCTGATGTTTTAAGTGGAGAATAGTGATGTAATCATCGATAATGGAGAGGTAAATTTCCTTGGACTTTTTTTTAGCACCAAGTATTACTATCTGTTCGGGTTAAACGCTTATGTACTATTTACGCTAGTGGTTTTTTTTTTAGGGATTAAGATGTAGAGAGAGTGGAAAAAAAATTAGGAAAAACCAGCCTCAATACACCAGACCGAGATTCGAACCTCGATCTCCCCGTCATCGACAGTCTAGTCTACCGCGAGGATAGCGTGTTAGATCACGCGGTCACGGAAGCAGGTGAAGGTATTTTAAGGTAGGAGTGTAGGAAATGCGAAGAAAAGTTCATTGTTTTTAAATTAAAACTTTTTTTTATTGCTAGAATAAATCAAATAAATTAAGAGAAAAAGTTGTTATTAAATTCCAGGCCACCCTTGACAGATATTCAACGACTGTTGATATCACCATGTGAATAAAATTAAACTCTATGTTTGTAGTTTGTATTGAAGCATTATTTGATTTATTCAGACCCAAAAAAAAAAGTTTTATTATTAAAAACCCGCAGAAAAAAATGCCCTTTTCTCGCATCACGTACATCCCAATCATATTTGTGGTCCCGGCCCGTTTGGATCCCGCCGTTCCACCCCTAGTCAGTCTCTCGAAGCCTGAAGGGTTGTCAGCGACAGATCAGATGGCCTTGTCAACCACACTTCCTGGCTGGGTGTCAGGTTATCGAGTACGTCTACCGTCTGATTTTGATAGGAAGACCTTTATTTGAAAACTGGAAACTCATGTTGATCCGACACCTTAGCTCAGTCGGTAGCGTGTCTGTCTGTCTACTGAGCTAAGGGTCCCTGGTTCGATTCCTGGCATGGCCGAAAAATTTACCATTGATGAAAAATATAGGTTAACCCTTTCACACTATTAAAATTAACAGCTGGGGACTGGATGTTGTTCCCGTCCTTGTCTTTAGTTAGATTATAAGGCATATAAAGCTAAGACAGGCCTAGCAAATCGGTAGTGGGAAATATATGGCTTTAATAAAAAAAAAAACTTACTCAGGCCTCAGGCTGAAAACAGTGATGGATGGGGGAAAAAAAAAGCTCGCGTTGCCACAATAGCGGTAAAAAATAATATTACAATTGTGTTTTCATTCTTTAGCCCGTTTAATTAATGGTGTGGAAAGAAATTATACATTAATCCATAGGAAAGTATTATTGAAAGCTTTTGATAACTTTTGGATTAGGTTAATTTTATAACTATATCAAATAATACATATTTCTAAAATGGCAAAGGTTAGTTCGTGACTAACAATTCATGTTGGTGGTGTAAAGGGAGCTTCCTATTATTTATTATTATTAATTATTATTATTATTATTATTTATTATTATTTATTATTATTATTTATTTATTATTATTATTATTATTATTATTAGCACCGCATCTTACTACCCGTTCGGTTTATACGCACTTACGCTAATGTGAAATGGTAGGCTGATTGTGAGATGAAATGGAGGACCTACAGTTTAACGAGGGATCCGAACCACGGTGGAGGCCTGGCATTCCACACATTCACAAGTTGTGATTAATACACGTCTTGTCAGAGGTGAAGGTTAAGGGTTTGGCAATCAGATATATCTGTGCCGGGACCGAGGATTGAAGCCCGGACCCCCCAGCACCTAAGTCTGGCACCTTACCCCTAGACTGCGAGGTCACTTATGGGCTCCCAATACAAATACAAATCCTGTTGTACAAACTCTTCACTATTCGGATTAACTCCCATATTATTGTTACTTCATAGCCATGGGTGATAACGGGGGCTTCAGAAATATTTACTTTTTACTTTCTCTCTATCTTATAGGTAGAGAAAGTATGGTGATCGTCAAAAAAATCGAAGTCGAGATTTTGATGAATTTTGACGTTTCATGACTTCCTGAATCCGAAAAAGTGGTTTTTGAATTTCCGTCTGTCTGTCTGTCTGTCTGTCTGTACCTCCAACTAGAGCCTAAACTATTTTACCGATTGAGCTGAAACTTGATATCTTGGGTTTTCATAGGGTTGCCCCGAGGGGTTTTTGGAATTGGACATCTACCCCTAAAATTAAGGGTAGTTTACTGAAGAGAAAAAACAGAAAAAGTCGATTTTCTCAAAATCGGCTCTAACGATTTTGATTAAATTTCATTTATGAACATTAATAAATATTCCAAACAAAATGGCTACTCTCAATATTTCGGCAAAATCGCTTTAAGGGCTCCGGTCTGATGCGTAAATTAACATTTTTTATAATAGCTCCGAAACTATTTGAGATATGAAATTACTTAGCATTACAAATATGTATATATATTTATAATACAAATATTTTATTCGAAACATATTTTTATAAAATCAATAATTTTTAATCTATACGCAATTATATATATATTTTTAGCTTTTTGGACATTAAAGCTTAAGTATTGCGATCGTAAAAAAAACTAACCTGAAATGTTGATGGATTTCGACGTCTCATGAACCCCCGAACCCTAAAAAATAGTCTTTGCAATGCCGTCTGTCTGTGTGTCTATTAAAACTTAAAATTAAGGGTAGTTTACTGAAGGGCAAAAAGAGAAAAAGTCGATTTTCTCAAAATCGGCTCTAACGATTTTGATTAAATTTCATTTATGAACATTAATAAATATTCCAAACAAAATGGCTACTCTCAATATTTCGGCAAAATCGCTTTAAGGGCTCCGGTCTGATGCGTAAATTAACATTTTTTATAATAGCTCCGAAAACTATTTGAGATATGAAATTACTTAGCATTACAAATATGTATATATATTTATAATACAAATATTTTATTCGAAACATATTTTTATAAAATCAATAATTTTCAATCTATACGCAATTATATATATATTTTTAGCTTTTTGGACATTAAAGCTTAAGTATTGCGATCGTAAAAAAAACTAACCTGAAATGTTGATGGATTTCGACGTCTCATGACCCCCCGAACCCTAAAAAATAGTCTTTGCAATGCCGTCTGTCTGTGTGTCTATTAAAACTTAAAATTAAGGGTAGTTTACTGAAGGGCAAAAAGAGAAAAAGTCGATTTTCTCAAAATCGGCTCCAACGATTTTGATTAAATTTCATTTATGAACATTAATAAATATTCCAAACAAAATGGCTACTCTCAATATTTCGGCAAAATCGCTTTAAGGGCTCCGGTCTGATGCGTAAATTAACATTTTTTATAATAGCTCCGAAACTATTTGAGATATGAAATTACTTAGCATTACAAATATGTATATATATTTATAATACAGATATTTTATCCGAAACATATTTTTATAAAATCAATAACTTTCAATCTATACGCAATTATATGAATTTTTTTAACTTTTTGGACATTAAAGTTTAAGTATTGCGACCGTAAAAAAAAAACTAACCTGAAATGTTGATGGATGTCGACGTCTCATGACCCCCCAAACCCTAAAAAATAGTCTTTGCAATGCCGTCTGTCTGTGTGTCTATAAAAACTTAAAATTAAGGGTAGTTTACTGAAGGGCGAAAAGAGAAAAATTTGGTTTTCTCAAAATCTACTCAAACGATTTTGATTAAAATTCGTATCTAGGCGTTGATTAAGATTATAAATAAACTGGCTATTTTCATTTTCCTATGAAAATGATTTTTAGGGTACTTTACAGAAGCGTTAATTTCCGTATCTCCACAACTATTGGAGAAACTAAACAACTTATCATTGCAAAATTGTAGGACTATCAGAAATAAAAAACTTTTATTTGACATATATTTTTATAAAAGCAGCAGTTTCTGAGATATTTGCAAATATATTAATACAATTTTGCGAGCTTTAGTTGTAAACATATACTACTTAAGTCTTAACGCAATAATACTCCAATGCCATAGAGTAATTAAATATAAGTAAGTATCTAAAAAAAGTATGTTATTTTTCCTTAAATCTCTTAGGAGAAATGTTTGCATAGCAATGATCTCTCTCCATTTTAGACTCAATAGTCAATATTTACATTTTTTATTGGTCAAAATGTATAAATGAATAATTAAATA
Organism: Timema podura; assembly: GCA_033556935.1. Taxonomy (NCBI): domain Eukaryota; kingdom Metazoa; phylum Arthropoda; class Insecta; order Phasmatodea; family Timematidae; genus Timema; species Timema podura. The sequence goes on along the minus strand of JAVRXN010000006.1, from coordinate 18,156,507 downwards.
TCAATGCGATGACTTGAAGATCTGCAACACCTTATAAAATGTTAAAATTTTAACCAGAAATCGAAATTTTAATACGAAGTGTTGACCCTTGTGGAAGACATTAAACTGTTTGAAATGTTCTAAGGTGGACAAAGATGCGCCTCTTTTCTCATTGATTCTATATCATTGTATATTATTTTATGTGTGTTCTTATGTGGAGTGGTGATGATACAATGTACATTATTCCGTTCAGAAATCTTACGAGTTTATAGAAAGAGAGAGAAAGTCTGTGCGGTGCGCCGTACCATTTATTTGTTGTTAATTTGTATGAAAAATGCATAATTGTTTATTTGGAATTTAACTGAAATTTGCTATTATTATTATTTTAGACTGCAGCTTAGTACTCGTTCGTTTTATAAGCTTATTTATTAATAATTCTAATGGTTTTAGGGATTAGGGAAGTCATGTTTATATGAAATGTACCCGCATTTGCGTGTAAGGAACCATTTTACTAAAAACCTCCCTCAATACGCCCGACCGAGATTCGATCTCCCTGTCAATCGGAAGTCTAGTTTAATCCCTAAAACCATTCGCCTAATTAGTACATAGGCGTATAACCCGAAAGGTTAGTATTATTATTATTATTATCACCGCGTCTTACGCTAATGTGTAATGGTAGGGTGATTGTGAGATGAAATGGAGGACCTACAGTTTAACGTGAGATCCGAACCACGGTGGAGGCCTGGCATTCCTCACATTCACAAGTTGTGATTAATACACGTCTTGTCAGAGGTGAAGGAAAGGTTTGGCAATCAGATAAATCTTTGCCGGGACTGAGGAGAAAGGTTAGTAAGACGTGGTGCTAATAAAGACAGGAGTCTTGAAAGATTACACTCTAACATTATTTTATTTTATAAGGTAAACCAGACAAGGTAGGCTTGGTAGCTTTAACTGTACACGAAGGATCATTTTGGTTTATTTGTTCAAGTTTAAGGGTTTGACCAGACTGACAAGCGAGAGCGCAAGCGACTGGGTGGCCAAACTGGCGAGCGAGCGCGTGATTAGCAGATAGTTCTCGATAGTTGTTGACGAGGAGGCAAAGGTTCGAATCTTAGCTCAGTGAAATGAGGGTGGTTTTTGACAAGTGATTTATTGTTGTAGTTTTCTCATCCTCTCTCCACGCTAATGGTGATTCTTATTTGTAAAGGCCTACTTTGATAATATTGAAGTATTTTAACATACCAGTTTTACATATATATATATTACATACATATCTATATATATGTGTGGTTTATGATCTTACCAATTAAATTAGGCCGTTAGTAGCAAGTGTGCTAAACCTATCGATATTAATAAAAATGTCAAAATGAGAAGTTTTCCCAGCACTCAATGAACCAACACACAATAATATTGTCTAGCGCCTGTAAACTAGACTGTACCGGGTCGCTCGCTCCAGTCTGGCCACTTCTCATTACAACCAATGTGTTCTATTTTATATTTTAGCCGCTCGCTCCAGTCTGGCCACCTCTCATTACAACCAATCTGTTCTATTTTATATTTTAGCCGCTCGCTCGCCCAGTCTGGCCGTCCTTTTAATGGGGAAAAAACTCATTTACCTTTTAAGCTTTTACTGTATATACATGTTTATTCATCCAAGCTTAAGGAGAATGGTACATGTCTAAACAGTGTAAACTCCATTCACAGTAGGAATTACTCTCTGAAAGGCCTTTTTTCCTACCAATATCCTACTATATAATAGAGTTCAGGTAGGGAAAAAGACATTTTAGAAAACAATTCCTACGGTGAACAGATTTTATATAATATCGCCTTCGGCTTACATTTCCTTTCCAGTCATGTTTTCGAGAGACTTTAATCACTCTTTTGATCACAGGTATAATGATAACATGATGTAGAACTTTGGAAAAGCCATGGAAACATGAAACCTCTTTTACTTTGTGACGTGACGTGCCGCCCTGCCTGTTTGTTGGAGGGGAAAGGGGGAAAGAAGATGTTTGATAAAACAACAAAGGACTCCAGGGGGGAATACACAGTTCACGGAGACTCTGAAGTTTGTTGTTAAAAAGGGCCGACCTACCTCTAGAGATTACTATTTGTACCATCTGATTTTCATAGGAGGCCCGTTATTTTAAAACTGGAAACTCATGCTGTTGTTTTTTTAGCACCGCGTTTTAATACGCGTTCGGGTTATACACCTATGTATTAATTACTTTAATAGTTTTAGGGATTCGGAAGGTTATATTTACAGGAATTGTACACGCATTTGCGTGGGAAACCATCTTGTAAAAAAAAAAACACCCTCAGTACATCCGACCGAGATTTGAACCAGATCTCCCCATCATCGGCATTATAGTCTATTGCAAGACCAAAAGGTCACCGAAGCAGGTGTTGAATATTAATCATGTAGGCCTAAATATAAACCATACAGTAATTGGTAAGAAAGTATTTTCAGAAACTTTTGATAACTTTTAGATGAACTTATAGAAATGATGGAAACGAATCATAAATTTGGATTTGTCATCAGTATTAATTCTATTTTCAAACGACGACCCCTTATTTCATAAGGTTTCTTCTTGCTGAACTAAATCTAGGATGGTTAAAATATTATATATATATACACACACACACATACACACACACACACACATTCCTTTGTGGGAGGAAACCAAATACTCTGAAGAAAACTATACGAACTTTGCTAAGATTATGACACACTTCCAGAAAGGAGATGAGTGGGCGCAGCGTTAAAAGTTTTGCAAACTCGACGCTAGGATGATCCCAACACAAGCTGTTCAACAGTCAACTATTTAACGACTTTAATAATGCCAAAGTTTGTAGAGGAACGAAATCAGATCTTTAACCAAAAATAACTTTGTTGGTAGGTTTATTGAGATTCAAAAATGAAAGGAAAGTTTCCCTTTACCGACTGACTTGTCTGTTCAACTTTATCTAAAATGTCATTATTTGAACCAACATATAAGTTTTAACAACTTAGCTGAGCCCAGATTGCATGGATGGTGCTCAAGGGCATAGAAAGATGGGGGTCCAGGGGGTACAGACACCCCTGGAATTAGTTGGATCCCCCCTTAAAAGGGGAGTCCACAAAAACATATAAAAGCCTAATGTTAATTTTTTTTTACTCTTATTACAGTTTTAAATGTATATGTCATCAATCAAATATTAGTTAATGAATATTTTAATACTCACCTTCAAAATACACCTTATACTGCTACTGATTGTAAAATTAGCTATGTCAACATTTCAAATACTTCTTCTCTCGTACATTCATAAGGTATTGGAAAACAAAGGACTTTTCTTGGAATGAGCCGATTAAGTTGGGGCCGAGAAAATGAGGCAACACATTTTTGTTATCACCTGTAAGATCCTACTTGAGGAATCACCCTAAAAAAAGAGCAGCTTAAATAACAGAACAACTGTAAGAACTGTAGTTTGTAGCTTATCAACATTTTTTTGTGTTTATAAATGCATGACTTTTTAATTTACATGCCATTTTAATTAAATATTGTAAATACTCTTTCTGAAATGCCTCAATGATACGCTTTTAATAACTAAAGTGTACCAATGGGGTGGTATTTTTATATTATAATGCATCATATAGTACTTATTCTAATGATTTTGAAAATACTAAATTCTGTATTCCCATTTTCCAACCATTCAATCTTTACAAATCATTTTATCTCGTTCATTTATTTAAAAATTTCTAAATATATTTTATATCTCAATTAGGAAAATACTGTCAAACACCAAATCTTATCAACTTAATTTTTTGTCACAATTTTGTTAAATTCTTTTTTTTAATTATTGTCAATGAACTTTTAATGATTCAAACCATATTATTTCCATAAAAACAATTAAAGAAAAATTAATTTTTTAAGTCTTATGATTTATGTGGGTATGTTTACTTCCCCTTCGCCCACCTACTAACTCGACATACTAACTTGCTCAAAACATTATTTGCTAACTATGAAAGGTTTGAAAGAAAGAAAAGGGTCAGGGGGGTTTGTACCCCCTCCCCTTGAAAAAAAAAGGGCGTTCTACATCCTTAATGGTGTTTATTCCTTTATTTGAAAAAGGACAAGTTTAATTTCTAACTGGTTATATTTCTCTTACTCGCTTCGATAGCCACATGGACTAAGGCGTAGGTGTCACAGCAGACAAGACTGCAGATGACAGGGTTTGAATCCCGGTCGGGTGTACCTTGGGTAATTTTTCCTTAATGGTTTTCCACTCTCCCTCCACATAAATATAGTAAACTTCCAATAAACTCAGCCTTATCCATCCCTAATACATCAATGTATAACCCAAACGGTAGTAAAACACGATGCTAATAATAAATATTATTTGTTTTTCTTTCTTTGGTTAAATTAGTGGTGGCTCATGGTTTTGTTACAGTAATTTCTATAGGTTTACATCATGTCTTACTACCCATTCCAACAAGGTTATCTTCATTTGTTTGTACAAAATGGATAGAAAGACAGAATTGAGAGAATATACTCAGAGTTTGCAAGGTGGTAGTAAAATACACTCTAAGTATACCTATGCAAGATTCAAAGCCCGATTTTCCAAACATCATATTTATTTGCGGTATTTAAAGTACAATTTTTGAACCTACTTATTATGTCAGCGCATGAAAATTTCTATGATCCTATCAATTTTGCCGGGAAAGGTATTTTCACATACCTTCCAGGGTTCTTTTACACGCCACAATCAACACGGGACCGACGGCTTTATTTCCCCTCCAAAGGAAGTTGTGCTATGGATTTTTATCACTCAAGAAAAATCCGGTTTGGGTTAGAACCCATGAACATCCAAGTCCTAAGGCAAGCACTTTACCTCAAGATCACCGAAGTAAACAATTTTCCAGTCATTAGCATTCTAGTTTCGAGACCCCTTAGACTCAGGGCCGCTGACATGGAGATACTAGGGGGACCGAGTCCCAAGCTAAGGTGGGGGGGGGGCATTCCTTGAGTTTTTCTTTTATCTAGTTGTCTTGAATAAAAACAACTAATGAATATTTAGGTGAGGGATTATTTTTTTTAACTTGTGTAAATGAAGGAGGGGAATAGACCACAAGGGAGACCAAGGAAGAGATGAGTGGAAGAGAGTGCAGGAGGAAGAATGGTGGAAAGAGAGAGGGAGACGAAAGCATTTTACTAAACAGAGCTGGCCACAGGCTGGAAACAGTTCGGGATGATGATGATGTAATGAAAAAAAACCTCAAATTTATAAAATGTATTAGTGAATTATTCAACTATTGGATGTATAAGTTCTCATACATAATACAACTGTAATATTAACGAAGTTTTACCTCTTTTTTTAGCATTGATTTATTTTTAATTCTGCCCCTCTGTATCAAATTGTAAGGAGGGAGGGTAAAAAGCGGATCCCAAAATTTCAGTGTAACGGGATCCAAAGATTTCTCTTGGCCAACATTGCTTAAATCATATGGACACCAAAGTGGGTTGGTATTTATTAAATATGATTTAACTCAAATACAAGTACCAATATGAAATGCCAAAAAACAGAGAAACTAACTGTATTTTAAGTAAGGCTCTACGAATCTTCGATAATAATTATATCAATTTGAATTCAATTCAAACCAAACTAAAAAAAATCAATAAGGTTTTAAGCCGGTACAAATGTTCCTAAAATACGAAAATAGATTTTTAATAACAATACTTACAAGGTAATCCGACACCTTAGCTCAGTCAGTAGTGTGTCTCTCTACTGAGCTAATTCCAGGTTCGATTCCCGGCATTGCCGAAAAATGTATCATTGTTGAAATGTGGGTTTAACCTTTTCACAGTGATGAATTACCAGCTGGGGACTAGATTTTGTGCCTGTCCTAGTCTTAAGTTAGATTTCAAGGCATATGAAGCTATGATAGGCCTCAAGCCAGTAGTGAAAAATATTTGGCTTGAATAAAAAACTGATCCGGGCCAAGGGCAGGAAATTAAAATGGATGTCAATAAACTTGTAAGGAAAGAAAATGCTTGTTAATTATTTTGATCATACTAACCAGAAAATAATCCACAACTATTTTTACCTAAACAGTCTTAATAAAACGTTAACATACTCTATAATCCCAACCTTGGATAATACACAGCAAATGTGTTAACTTTGAGGAATGAAGATGTGTATTAAAGTGTTTTATAATCACCACCACAGATAGTGCTATTTACATCTTAGCTTTGACAGAGTGAAGTATTGTTGCATGAATATAATGAAGATCTTATACATACTCATGATAAATTATATTATTAGGGTCTATAATTAATATGATTTATTTTATATGTGTTACTCTTTTATTCAACATCATAATTTTAAAATCTTTAACTATGATATGATAATTGAAATTCACGAATAATATTTGCTTTGATTCAAACTTAAAAATGCCTGCTACGCAGATTTCTAATTTTGAGATTTTTAGACCTTTTGAAGATTAAGAACATGAATACGGAATAGTATACCTTGACAAAAAAGTTGCCTATATTTTACTGACCTTTGTCAAAACTGGCATCCCTCGTTGAAAGTTATATCCACATGACACTCAGTTTGGTGGAGCCGATACTTTCAAAACTATCAGATAAGTGTCAATAAATGATGGTTTCTTCAAATATAAAAATGACTAGCACACATAATCGAACCTGGGACCTTTGCCTTAGTGCACCAATGCGCTACCACTAAGATATCCAGGAGTTAGTGTGGGCCCTGGGCTCTTATTTTAAGGTAGAGCCTGTGATGGACATGCGGAAATTGTCGACTATTTATGTGCGATCAATTAAGATCGCGAGCTATCAGGTAATGCAGCCACTAGGTCCTAGATTTGATTCCTGTGACCAGATGTCATTTTTCAATTTAAAAAATATTATATTTAGACACGGCTATAATCATACTTGACTACTATAAAAGTCTGTCAATATCAATAAATAATAATGGTTTGACAATAGCAGCACAAACGTTTAATTATGTAACATTTTTACAATTAATAATATTCACAGCAACATCAAATAATATCACAACAATTGATCATTTCAAATATACTATTTGATCAAAATTTTTAGAAAAAAATCATTCGAAAATTTTATATCATTAAGATTAAAAATATAAATTATTATAAAAATAACCTTATTAAAAGTAATTAAATAAATTCTACTACACAACTCCATATCCTTAATGTTCTTTGATTCCTTAAGCTATTTCAATCTTCAAATCATGTGATAGCCTATCAACGAATGAAGTTCAACTCTTCATCAAATCAATTTAATTAAAATTTCAAAATTTCAAAATATTCTATGAGAGTGAACATTTTTTTATAATGTTATTCTTTATTTGTTTCAGTTAAAATAACTAGAGCCTTTGTTTAGTAATGTTTTCTAGGAATTACTATCAAAGGTGGATAAATGAAAATACTATTTGTTTGGAAATTGGTGGGAAAATTTATTCACGACCCATTAATTCTTTCATTTCAATGCATACCTAGATGATCATTTATTGATTTAACCATGATTGGTTCTTCGTAACTATCAAAAACAGTCCCAAGAGAGTTAAAAGTTGATCCAACTTTGACTATCTGGGACAACGGTCTTGGGGAAGTTGATCCAACTTCCAAGGACTCTGAAGTTTGAACTTAAGGAATAATAATTTGAGTCTGCACCGACTTCTTAAAGACTATGAATATGGGTACAAAGTATGAATACTATCCTTAACACTAAAAATGCAATAGAACAGCCCTAGCACATTTCTATATACATTATTAAAACAAACCATAAAAATAATAAAATAATAAAAAATCCATATATTTTAAGGTAGTAAATTAATATTTTTAAGTATTTACTTACAAGCACTTAACAGCAAAAGAGTTAATAACAACTGGAACTTGTTGATAATTGTGGACCTTGATCAAATTGTGTACTTTCTGATGATTAGACAGTTAATTAGTAATTAATATCCAATAAAAAGCTGCTGAGCAAATATCCGAACATGAAATGAATCCTGAAAAAAGGCTAGGAGGTAGTAGTCTAGGACTTTATAAAATATATATATATATCGAGAAAAGGCCAGTGTATTTGCAGTTGGTGACCTGGTGGTCTAGGGGTAAGGTGTTAGACTTCTGTGCTGGGGTCCGGGGTTCAATACTCGGTCCCGGCACAGATTTATCTGATTGCCAAACCCTTCCTTTACCTCTGACAAGACGTGTATTAATCACAACTTGTGAATGTGAGGAATACCAGGCCTCCACCATGGTTCGGATCCCACGTTAAACTGTAGGTTCTTCATTTCATCTCACAATCACCCTACCATTTCACATTAGCGTAAGTGCGTATAACCCAAACAGGTAGTAAGAATAATAATAATAATAATAATAATAATAATAATAATAATAATAATAATAATAATAATAATAATAATAATAATAATAATAATATTTGCAGTTTTTTATAGCAAAACCATTTTTTGGTCAAAAGAAATCAAATATTGCTTCAGTGCATTCATATAGAATAATTTTCTTCGCACTATGACATAAGCTCGTTCTTGAATATTTGTCAAAGGTGTCCTGGGATATCATAACAGATAATCAAACACTGTTGAAATCACCACGTGAAGAAAATTAAACTCTATGTTTGTACTGGAGAAGTAGTTTACTTATTTCGGCAACAAAAAAAAAAGTTTTGCTATAAAAACTGAAAAAACAACTGACCTTTTCTTAAGTTCCCTTCATATCCACCTTAAAGTGAAGCAGAAATTCCTAAAAGCCAAAATCGAACTGGGTTTAAAACATTAGCGGATGAAGATGTCCGGAAGTAGGAGAATAAACACAAAAGGAAGGAAATACAATTTATAATACAATTGGTGTTGCGACCCCTCCTATTAAACAACATCATTCGATACACAAATATACATTCCAAGCTCCTATACCAATAAAATTATAAAGTTAAAGGTATTTATAGTTAAAATTTTACGAGATTACACAATTTAGGTTCTTTAAGTTTAATATGGCTAGTAGTATGTGTCAAAGTACCCCTTTTTAATAGGTATTAAAAAGAGAGGTAACCTTCGCCCCAAACACATTTCACCCCTTTTTAATAGATGTTAAAAAGAAAGGTGACATCCTCCCCAAACACATTTCACCTCTTTTTAATAGATGTTAAAAAGAAAGGTGACATCCTCCCCAAACACATTTCACCCCTTTTTAATAGGTATTAAAAAGAGAGGTAACCTTCGCCCCAAACAAATGTCACCCCTTTTTAATAGGTATTAAAAAGAGAGGTGACATCCTCCCCAAACACATTTTAACTATCAAGTAAAATTTAATGTATACATACATCATAAACACATATTACTTACAATGCTTTAGACTCAATATAAATCCAAGTAAATATTACATAGTTAATATCGTAGGTAAGTTAACATCAAACTACCTCATATTTCAGATATTTGAGTAAATCCGGTTTCTTTCTTTATAAAAATAAGTCTAAAATAATCACAACACTGTCCATCTATTCTATATTTAAAAAGTAAATAACCATTTACCATTATAAGACCAATGTTGCCATTGATAAGTTATCATCAACTTTCAAAAATAAAGACCAAAATATTCTCAAATCACCAATATACATATTCTTGGCTAGCAAATATTTAAAGTAATTAATATCTCTCCAAATTTAAATATTCACAAATAGAAACAAATTATTTTATTAAAAAGGCTTCTAATTAGAGCTGGGCCGATCAGCTATTTTACCGATTAGTCCGATGCCGATCATTTGTTGCCGATTAGGCCGATCACCGATGCCAATTATTTTTGTTTTCAATTTTAATAAGTATATATAATGTAAAATGACCCTTAAAGCAAAAAAAAGTTACTTTTACTAGTTTTATAATGTCCAATATGGTTTTGTTTTAGTAACATTTAAATAAAAACTTTTAAAATGTAAAGGTTGTTTAATTATTATTTTATATTGTTAATGTTAGGACAAGTGAACTTGTCATTAAACAAAAACAAATCACATTAATAGATAGCAAATATACCGCTACATGTTAGATAGTTAAAATATGGATTCACATTTATGATTAAATAGGCCTACTGACCCTTTCATTAGACAAAGACAAATCATAATCAGCAAATTTAAATTTAATTCTAATGATAAAAAATAATCAAGGCACACATATTTTTGCACACAAGGAGAATATGCCTATATCTATTTTGTTTTTAGATTAAATATGAATTTTTTACATCCAATGTCTATTAAAATATGGCTTTAATATTAAACAATCGTAATATTTTTGTGAATTGTGATTTAGATATATCATAACATAGGTTTTTGTGATTCTACAAAGCATTCCATCATAATTTAACTACTAAATATTAATATCGTATAGAAATAAGTGGTTTTAAAAAAAAGTATAATAAAAAGGTATTACCATTTTAAACAGTAATCCGATCTTTTTACTAACAATTTAAATAATCTTAATGAAAAATAACATTGTTTTAACTACATTTAAATAAAAACTACCTTTAGAAAATCGAATTAACGGTGAATGGGTCAAAATGAACGGATCATCGAACTGAACCAGATACAATGAATCGTTCATTTAAAAGAACGATTTTGCCCATCTCTACTTCAATATGATAAAATAAATAATAAATAACATAATGTGTAACGAAAGTTATTTTTCGTGGTTTTTTCTAAGAAATACATTAAAACTTATTTTAATGTACTTTTAACTTTTAAATAAAATGTAAAATTTAAATATTAATATATATTAATTCAATTCATATTGAAATATGAGCGAAACAAATTCTCTGCCAGTGGAAAGTTTTGTACTTGCATTAAAAGAAAAACGGTTTCCATTTAAAACAAAATGTGCGCATGTGCGAGATTATTATGTCCGATGTTTCATTTTTTGGGCATCTTTAACAAATAGAAATAAAACAACACCAATCTGCTAATATTTTATTTTATGATTATTAGATTTGTTATTTGTGAGTATTTTTATTTCTAATAACGTGCATAAATTGGAAAAAGACCTATGGTAAATATATTTATTTTGATATATTTTATTTGGAATGTTGGATGTGCTGTTTATTTCAAACCTAAGTCGCTAAGAACAAGCTAATTATTCAAATATCACATACGAGAGAGCAGAGATAAAAAAAATTTTTTTAGGACTTTAAATATACCCACACAATCTGAATAATCGGCATAAATAATCGGAGATTCAAACACCGATCATCGGAATCGCCGGTTATGCGATAATTGGCCGATGATCGGATTAATAATCGGCATCGGCCCAGCCCTACTTCTAATCCCATAATTTTGTGACAATTTTTGCTTATGTTCTCATTTACAATTGATAAGTATTATTAGTGCTAGTTACATTTATCTGTGGTCCATATTGCATAATACTTGTGTGCTGTAAGGTTAGTTCTGTGTAGATTGAAATTAAGCAGTAATCAAAGATATAGAATTATTAAATTATATCGGTCATCAAGACTTTATTCCAAGGGGAATTTAGAAGCAAAAAAAGAAATATACTATGCTGAGGATAAATAGTTTAGACCTTAGTCTGACACCTTATCTCAGTCAGTAGCGTGTCTGACTACCGAGCAAAGGGCCTCGAGTTCGATTCCCGGCATGCCCGAAAATTTATCAATGATGAAAATATGGGTTTACCCTTTAAAATTGATAAATTAATGGACTTGAATTAGATGTTATGCCTGTCCAAGTCTTAAGTTAGATTATAAGGCATATGAAGATACGACAGGCCTAGCCAGCCGCTAGTGGAGAATATATGGGTTGAATAAAAAAACTGACCCAGGCCACAGGTTGTAAACAGTAATGGATGTAAAAAAATTTAAGAATGGAGGCTATAATAGTAGAGCGCCTCGCTACTTATCGCTGCCAAGAGTGCCATAATTGCAAATCTGCGGTTATTTTATACCATCCAGATCTCAGAATAGGAAGATTTTGGAAAAGGGACTACAAAAGAAGTCACGTGATCAAGGAGAAGTGTGGTCTATTTTCCCTCTTTCCGTTCATGTGACTGGAAATGTCGTCATTCCTTTGAAATGTCTGGACTGAAGTAGAAGTTTGAAGAGTAAACTCACACCTTGACAATTGTACTGAAACAAGGAACTTCAAGCATGCCGACACTAAGCCTGTGCGAATCTTCGAAATTTCAAATCTAAATTCAAATTTTGCTAAGATTCGGATTTGATTCGAGCTTTCAAGTCTTATTATTAGAGAGCTTCATGGTAGATTCTAAATTTCGAATCTAAATAAATTTCAGATTCGAATTTGATGGGTTTAGTTCAAAATTCGAATCTTTTCATACTTAAGAATAATTTCAGCTTTCTATGGTCTTATAGAGCTAATCATTATAAAAAATAGTAATTTATTTCGTTTATAACCTTTCATAAGTTAGTCATGAGGCTTTGTTCACTTGTTTAAGTTAAGATTAAGTCTAAAATATTTTCACAAAGACTCTTAAGGATATGTTATTTGATTTGGATTTTAAACATTTCCAAAATAAAATATTCGATTCGAAGAAAATTCTGAGCATGATATTTGATTCGGTATAGATTCGAGCTGGTTTGCCAAGATTTAGATTCGACTCGAAATAGAAAATCATGGATTCGCACAGGCTTAGCCGACACCATCTGGACTGGAGAGTCACTGAGTCTGTTTTGTGTCGATACCGAGCGAGGTCGGTGAGGGATATGTCAGGCTGAATATTATTTAGGATATTTTGTTGTTTTGTTGTTGTTTGTCTTAAGGTCATGAATAATATTGCAGTAGATCTATAGATAGAACCTTGTAGCACATTAAATATGCGACAGTGTTGTGGCATCAAGAGACTCTCTTTTTTGCTGAAGAAGGGTACTGATGTACCCCAAAATTTTCATAATTATATGTTTTGTTGTGTTTTTAATTGTGAACTTTGAGGCCTACAATTTTCTGGTAAGTGTGTAGGCCTTGCCTTTTTAATCTTCTTTTCAATGTTTAGCTTAAAATATCCATTTGGTGTCATTTTTCCTCTGAATGTGTGAATTTTATAATAAACTAGTGGACCCAACAGACGTTGTCCTGCCCGAACGTTGGCTTTTCGTTTGGGTGGCATAATTGATTTCGATAATAAAACAAATACTATGTGATCATCACAATTACAAATTCACAATGAACTCCAATTAGTGAGTAACACAAATATTACAAATTCAGTGTTTGTCAAGACAACATACAAAATAAAACATCTTTTCATTTTTGGCATTTCGCCCACAACTCCACAAATATCAGCTGGTGGGGGTGAGGGGGGGGTGAAATTTTGAGGTTACATGTTCTGATATGCAAAAAATCCCCCCCCCCCCAAAAAATTCCCTAAAAAATCCTAGAACCCGATTGCAGCGCCACCTACTGGGTCCAATTGTGAATCTAAACCATCCATGGACCCACTCAAACACACACAAAAAATTTCATCAAAATCGGTCCAGCCGTTTAGGAGTAGTTCAGTGACATACACACGTACAGAAGAATTATATATATTAAGATGGCTTATAAGAAAGAATGTTAACATTTAGTGACTATTTGTATTTTCTATTATTATATTATATTTATATTTCCTCTCATGTTCATAATTTTTCTCAAGATTCGGATTTAGATACGAGATTCGAAGGTAAATTGAATATTCAGATTCGTAAAATAGCGGATTTGACCTAACTCTAGTTTTTAATCTTCCCTGTAAGTAAATGCAGCTGCATTTGTGTATGTTTATAATTATTTAAGAACACAGTATTAAAATGAAGATAAACTTTATGAAAATGCAGTACAATTTTTCGGGTAGAAAATATATAACATCTCTCCCCCTTCTCTTCTGTTAATTTAGTTGTGTGCTTTGTAAGTATATATAACATGTTTGCAATATAAAGAGACTTTAGACCTGTCTTAAAGGCTAATGTATTTCAATTCAGTTATATAAATGCTATATTACCAATATGTATAATATTCACTGAGTATATTATACAACATTAACCCATTCTCTGGTGTGTGTATAGCTCTACGATATAAGTAGGCCCGGCAACAATTTTTCTACTTGTACACTCTGATCCAAAACCTATTTTGATACTCACTTATTTTCTCGTTTATTGCTTTATTCATCGTCGTAGTATAGAACTGAACTGGTAGCCCCATATATCAGCTTCAATATGAAGTAATCAGACCGGTTAAAAGTACAGTGGTTCATTGATAGATGTCAGTACAATAATTAGAATAACTTATTGCAATGAAATGTTGATTCGCATCCGCACCAGGGAACATTCAGATATACAAAGACGTTGTTCAACACCCACGCCAGAGAATGGGTTAAGCTCGTAATAAAAAAATATATCATTTTAATATTTGAGCACAAGCAAGGGAATATAATCTTGGCCATTATTTTATAACAAAGCACGGCACCATCGCACGTAAACTTTACTAGGCTGTGTTAAAATTAGAGAAGAGACACTCTAATCCTAGATTACTTGAATCCTAGATTACTCAAATCTTTAGGTATTTGAGAGTCGAGATTCATAAAAATCTCAAAATAATATCTAAAATACAATATTATAAAGCAAAGATGGCAGTATAAAAAAGTGTGTTCACCCCAACATTGTTTTATGAATGTGAAGTGTTTGTTTGTCAGGAGAAACACAAGAGCAAAGTGAATGCAATTGAAATGAGATATCTAAGAAATATTTGTGGAAAAACTCGTTCGGACAGAGTCAGTAATGAATGGGTGCTGAAGGAGTACAGTTTGAAAGAGAATCCAATAGGCCAATGTGAAAGAAGCGTCTTAAGTTGGTTTGGGCATGTTGAGAGGATGAGTATGTATCGAGTGACGAAGCAAATATATGAAGGTAGAGTGTGTGGATGAAAAGGAAGGGATGGTTCATGCAAAACGTGGCTAAATGTTGTAGACGAATGTGTGAAAAAGAGAGACACTAAGAGTTTTAATAATAAAAGAGCATGTATGACTCGGTGTATGGATGTTGTTGAAGCAAAGCGAGTATGCAAGGACAGGTAAGTGTGGAGAAAATTAGTGAGGATGGATTAAGTAAGGAGTTGTTTTTTGAACTATATTCACAGTTTCTTGCCTACCCAGTAAGTGAGCGGGGTGATTAGGTATGTTTGTATGTTGACTTCAAATAGCAATTTTAAACAATTGGTAAAAGAAATTATGCAGACTTTCGTAACTGAGAGAATACCAAAAATACACAAAAATGGACAATATTCTAGTAATATGATTAATTTACTAAAAAAAAAAAGTCTTTGTTGGCTATGCCATAAGACATGGCATCAAGCTATGAAAATATTTTTTTCCCGGTGATTTATGATTCAAAAGCAAATCCTTATCGGTTAATTAGTGAAAACACATGTCCATTATAAGAGTGTCATCTTAAATTGACTGAATATAATATATTATTTTTGTATTATTTTTTACAACTCATTATAATGTTTATTTAAAAATAAATGCCTTCAAGTAAGAAATACGAGTGACTAGAGTTAGAAGAAAAAATGTTATTGATGAAAACACTCATTCTAAAATAATAATAATTAGTGATGTCATGATTCATGTTTTTTTCGATTCCAATTCTCAAGTTCAACCTCGATTTTTCAATTTTCGATTTTGATTTATGTATATTTCCTATTTCATTATTTTGCAAAGCATCCAAACTCTTATAAAAACATGATTTACTCAACTTCATACCATAACAAAAAAACTAATAAATGTAAATATTAATTTAAAAGATTCATTTTTAGTTTAAAAAAAAATTAGAAATTACTATAGTAGGTAGGCATCTACAAATAATGCATCACTGAGTCAAATATTTATAGATAGTTAAAATAACTTATAAAAAATAACTGTCGAAAGAACCACTTTTTTAAATTCACCAAAAAGGGCTGTTAACTTAAGTCCAAAATACATGGCAAATAACGGCAAATAAACTAAAATGGGAAATAATCGGTTACAGCTCATTCTGAATTTTGCCATTTTGCTTAGTTGCCAGTATTTTCATCGAGCGTTAATAATCAAAATATGGAGAAGAGTAATATTAAGATTGATTCTTGATTATTTCGATACTATTAGGAATCGAGGGTATAAAAGAATTGAATTTGACATCCCTAATAATAATGATTAATAATACTCTGCTTGTGTAATGAAAGCTGGGTATCAGTCTTTAAGCTATATTCTATACCTTTTGGAGGTATCATAGACGTATGACATTGAACAATGGTCAAACTCCTTCAAGAGGAGTTTAAATTGATGGTTTGGACTCAACAATGCTTGGCAGATCCAGCAGCTAATAACACCAGAGTGTTAAGTATAATTCATTCATGACCTAAGTTTACTTGGATGACAGCTCAAAAAGTTGCTATAAATAGTCCATAATATATCCCTATGCCAAAAGCTGACATCTATCACTTTAGATCACTGTAATGAAAACAATGGTAATATATGAATGTATTAGTAATTTTGGCCAATACTATTTATATATTTATTTGAGGTTGGACACAACGCTTATTTATAGTTTTATTCCACTTTAAAAAAATATTATTCACAGAACTTCCACAAAAGGTCAAACGAAAATAGCTTCAAAATGGTGACTGACAAATTTAAACCATGTGTTTGAACGTGACGGAAACAAGTTATTTACAATGATGCATCCACGCAGTGGATAAAAATATTTTATTCAGTTAAATATTTTGAAATAATATAAAATAATCATAAAATAATTTATTATATATTAAAAAAAAAAAAGTATTTTCTTTTTTACAAGTAAATACGATGCCTGTATTAAAAGGTATTACTATATTACACATCATAGATAACATTCCAAAACTATGAATAAGTACTTTTAACTATGTTTAAAACATTTTTTCGAGTCGGATAAAAATAAATTATTAAAAGTAATGACATAGTATGAGAAAGCTTAAGTTTACGTTATTTTAAATGTAAAATATAACAGGTAATTAAAAAACTTGATATTTATTACAAAACAGTGATCTTTTAAGAGTGTTGGCAACCCAAAATCTAAACAAATTATTTTTGAACTGTCATCCAGGTAAAAACCTATTATGAACAGACTCTACATGACAAATGAACCAAATAAAACTTGCGTTAAGTTAAGTCTGTTGTTATTAAGAGACGGACTGTGGCTTAACGTTGCAGCCACGAGCGCTCACGTGTTGCCAGTTTCCCTGCAATTAAAACAATAACACACAGTCACAAAAAACTTACATACAATTAGTATAAAATATTTTTTTTTTAAACTTTGAATTTTTAAAAATAAAATTATAGCTGGGACATTTTAATTAATTGACACCCGCTTTGGTGGCCACGTGGTCTAACTCACTACTCTAGTGTTAGACTAAATTGTTGATGACAGTTGGATCGAGATTCAAATCTCGGTCTGATGGACTGCAGGTGGTTTTTTCCAAAATGGCTTTCCACTCTCCCTCCACATGAATGTGGGTACACTTCCTCTAATTATAAGCTTCATGATCCTTAAAATCATACGTGTAATTATTACATGAGAATAAACCTCGAACGAGTCATAAAATACAATGCTAAAAAAAAACTTCACAGGATTAAAACAGTTGATGATGATGAGGAGGAGGAGGAGGAGGAGGAGGGAGTGGAGAGGAGGAGTAGAGGATGAGAGGTTGAGGATGAGAGGAGGAGAGAGTAGGATGAGAGGAGAGGAGTGGATGATGGAGGAGGAGGAGGATGGATGATGATGATGTGAGAGGAGGAGGAGGAGGATGATGATGAGGAATGATGATGATGAATGATGATGATGATGATAGATGTGGTTTATGAATTTAACTTTTACTTAATAATAACATTTCAAATGAGTTTTTCAAAACAGTGTTTTAGATAACGACGACACTGTATTTACAATCTTCACTACAAGTTTGCGTCTCACCCCAATCCCGTAGCTCCACCCAGTTCCAGCCGGGTTGTCCGTCGTGACCCCGATCCGTCTGCACACCACCCCTGTACCCGTGATGGCCCACACTTCCCCCAGGACTGGCCCCGCCGACACATGACGGAACTCTACCGCGCAGGGTGATGGTGAGTTATTCGACTTGTAACCTTTAATTTTTAAAATAAACATTTGTTTTGTCAAAACCATTAATAAAGAAAGAATATCACAAAGGTTTAGGAGACAAAATTATAATTTCTAAAAGAGGAAACCATAAAAATGAAACAAAACAAAGATTATAGAATAATAAAATTTGATGAAAATTAAAGATAAACTAATATAAGTGAAAAGTGAGTGAAGAAGAAAGCCCACCTAGGGACAGAGGAAAAATTGTTGAAATAATCCAATGCTCAAATGTGACAAAAAGAGAAGAGAAATACCATAAAAAAAAACACTCTCCTACTCCACTTTGAATTTGAAAAAACTATTTAAATTTAACATTAAAAAGAGAGCTTACACACTTCCCAGAAAATCGTAGGCCTCAGTTCACAATTAAAAAAACACAACAAAACACATAATTATGTAATTTTCGATGTATGTTAGTCCCCTTCTTCAGCAGAAGAGAGTAAAACACAGACTGGACTACAGCAGCACGGCATCTTCTGTTGAAGAAAAGGAGTGATATACCCCTAAAACTACATAATTATGTGTTTTGTTGAGTTTTTAATTGTGAATTTTGAGGCCTACAATTACAAAGTAATTTTGTAGACCTTGCCCTTCTATCACCTTTTCAACGTTTAATTTAATACTAACGTGTGGCGGCATTTTTCCTTCGTTAAAAAAACTATTTAAAACACTGTGATAATCAATAGCTGGAGTAAAATCAAATTTTCCCATCTTTTTTTGTATGAATGCACTATTCTGTATATCTGAAAATATAAAAAAATAGTACTTTGCGGGGGAAAAAATAAATAAATATATATATATATATATAGAGAGAGAGAGAGAGAGAGAGAAAGAGTCCTGGTATGCGAGTGCATCACTTTACCACCTAGTGGTAGTGGTACGGACAACAGTTTACTGGCCAGCGAGGCAGTCTCTATAGTAGGGATACTGGTTTTGTAGGAACAGCGCAAGCGACGCTCAGAGTAGGACAGTTGTAATTGTGGTATGTTAGCTAAACTGTGCCAACAATGATCGGTACAGAATCCTTACCGTAAAGAGCAAATACTGTCATGAGTGTGGGTACGATCAAAGCTAGTAACCTGGTCTACTTTCTTTGAAATTACTATAAGAAACTTTGAAATAATAGCCTTGGATGTATGTATGCATATTTTGAGTATTGAAAATAATAATAATAAGAGGAAAAAATTAAAGTAAAAAAAACTAAATCCATTATTTCTCTGAGGAAAATAAGAACTATCATTTATTGAGGCCAAGTCAAGATTTATAGGAATCAGACTAAGTTTAGGGATTTGTAAAATAGCGGTTACGACCCCCCTTCAAGTGACTACAAAAGGAGAGAGGAAAGTACCTTGGCTGGCCGAGTCGGCGAGGGTGGAGGGTAGCGTCTGCCAGTGGGTACCTTCCGGGAACACAGGGGTCACCTCGCGGCGCACGGACAGCTGACCGGCAGAGTCCAGCACCCACACAGCGCTGCGGCCCACAGACACCTGCTTCAGAGTCTTGCCACTAGGAGGCTCCACCGTCTCCCAAACATCTCCTGTACCAACAACAGTGCAATGAAACGTTAGATGAGCTTTACTTCTCAAAACTGTTTTATCGCACAATGATTTGGAAAATCATTTCTGAAGAAGGATACTGGTTTACCTTAAAAATTACTTAATTGTGTCTTTTGTTTTAGTTGTGAAATTTGAGAACTACATTTTTCTAGTAAGTGGGTAGGCCTTGCTCTTATATCCTCCGTTCAACGTTTAGTTTAATACAGCCATTTGACGTCATTTTCCCTTCGATTACATGAATATTTTAGCAGTAATTTGTTTATTGATGAAGCTTTGTAGCTATCAAAATCAAGAAAATCTTTTTGTCAAAGCTGATATTTTTTTCAAAGTGAAATAAAAGTTTCTAAAGCTTCACATATTTAAATCACTCTATTTTAAAACGTATAACAAAAGGTTTTGTACCCATTCTTTTGGAGGAGTTGATACCAAACCTCCAGTAGGCTGAGCCGTTCTTCCCACGGCCCACACCTGGTTGTCTGGCCCGCAGCTGATGCTGGCCAGTGGCTGGTCACTCGGTACATGCTCCCACGATACCCCCTGTTGGAATATAATTATTTTGATTGTTCAATTGTACCAGAATAATAACATCTGCAGTTGCATTAGAGTTAAACACCCTTTCCCCTCTAAATAATGATCATCAACTATTTCCAGCCTGTGGTCGGGTCAATTTATTAAAATGTCGCCATCTTCCTCTTTCCTTCCTCCATTCTCTTTCTTTCTCTAGCACACTTTCTGTTGTAAACCTACTACTCCCATTTCTTTCTTGGTCTCCCTTGTGGTCTTTACTTTACATACTTCATTTCCATCATTCTCTTTGGGATTCTTTCCTTCTTCATCCTCATTACATGCCTCTACCATCTCAGTCTTGCTTCCTCTACTATCTCATGTACTCCAACATCCTCATTAAATGTCCATACCATCTCAGTCTTGCTTCCTCTACTATCTCATGTACTCCAACATCCTCATTACATGCCCATACCATATCAGCCTTGCTTCCTCTACTATCTCATGTACTCCAACATCCTCATTACATGCCTCTACCATCTCAGTCTTGCTTCCTCTA
>JAVRXN010000006.1:17960722-18133222 GCA_033556935.1 Timema podura | reverse complement strand
ATAATAATAATAATAATAATAATAATAATAATATTTAGTACCGCGTCTTACTACCCGTTCGGGTTATACGCTTATGTACTAATTACGCTAATGGATTAGGAATTGGGAGGGTTGAATTTAGAGGAAGTGAACCCGCATTTGCGTGGAGGGAGAGTGGAAAACCATTTAGGAACCCCCCTCCCCCCCCAGTTCACCCGACCGAAATTCGAGCCTCGATATCCCCGTCCTCGGCGGTCGAGCTAAACACGACTAGCGCATTAGCCAACTACGCCACCGAGGCGGGTCGAAACATTGTAAAAGAAATAATATGTACACTGACGAGTTTCTGGATTAGTCTCCCAAATAAAGTCTTGGAAATAGATGCCAATATGAACTTTTGATATTTTAAATTAAAGAGAGTTAAGAGGGGGAAGAGAACCAATAAAAGGTACAGATTGAGCCATCACTTCACACACCTGCTACCAGAGCTGTGGAGTCAGACTTAGACGAAACTTCTTGCGGATCAGTAAAAATCTACCAACTCTGGCCTTAAAATAAAAACTTATGATGATATAACATTATATTATTTTACTTTAATACTTTTTTTATATATTTTATGTTGTATGGACCCAAGTAGCCTTATTATTCACGTGGCGGTGATGAAATGTGTTTGGGGCTTGTATTTACTAGCTTTTACAAAGCTAAGATCAGATATTGTCCCCCCCCCCCCCCAACCTCCATTCATAAACCAACCCCCCAAACAAGCCTACGCAGAATGTGTTTTTTTTTTCAAGTAAATGTTTGCAAATTGTCTAGTTGTAAACAATCTTCAAATATCATCGACTTGTTACTTGTGCAAAAAAGTTTGTTCATTGAAAGGGGTTAAATGGTTAAGTTGTAGAGGGGGAGGGGTGCTGGTACCAGAACTATTGTGTTCTGGCCGCCATACTTAAAAACTTGCTCTCCAGTTTGAAGCCTATACAACGAACAATTTGGAAATGATTGCTTTCTATTGGAAGTACTGTTATCACTAAGAACTACAACATGCACTTCCCAGTGTTGATAAACTCAACCTGACTCAAGGAGCGCAGCTAATCTTAAGTAAGGCTGAGAGTGTGGCGTACACCTTGTCTGTAAACTACCCCCATAAAAATCGGATAAATGAGTTTTTTACTTCCTAGTGTAGTTTGATATAATTTCCATGTCAGCACTACTAAGCATATGAGGCATGTTAACATGTCTACAACACTAAAAATGATGCAAATAGCTAAGCTTACCATTGGTTCAGCTGGGGCACTTGACAATATGGCCGACTAGGGAAGAGGAAAACAAATGAAGCAGTTACCATAGTGATCTTCTACTTTATGTTGCTCAATGCATTAAAATTTTACAGGTGAAAAAAAAATCGCTAAGTAATAACTAGGGGTCTGCGTAGCTTCGATAATATTTATAATGATTTGAATGTATATTATTCGATCCAATAACTCGAATCAAGCCATACTAGAATAAATTCGATAAAGTTTTAGGCCATTTTAAATCCCACAATGTGCCTAAAATATGTTGATATATTTTTAATGACAATGTAAAGTAAATGCTTATAACAGCATTTATAATAATATTATATAATATTTAGCACCGCGTCTTACTATCCATTCGAGTTATACGCTTAAGTACTAATTACGCTAATGGATTAGGAATTGAGAGGGTTGAATGTAGAGGTAGTGAACCCGCATTTGCGTGGAGGGAGAGTGGGAAACCATTTAGGAAAAACCACCCCCAGTTCACCCGACCGAGATTCGAACCTCGATCTCCCTGTCCTCGGCGGTTGAGCTCAACACGACTAGTGCGTTAGCCAACTATGCCACCGAGGCGGGTAGCCTTTATAAAACCTTCGTATACCCTATAATATGTAACAAATGTGTTAACTTTGAGGACTGAAGATATATATTTGAAATAGTTTATAATCACAACAACCGATAGTAATCTTTACTTCTTAACTTTGACAAGGTGAACTATTTGAGCTCAAGGGGGGAAGAAATGTTGGATAAGGTACTGCTGGCTCAATCTATAGCAAACTTAGGGGAAGAGGGGTGGGGGAGGGGGGGTGTTTTATAGCCTGTGGGGAGATATATAAGTATGGAAGTACTCGACTATTGATGGTCTGTCTATCAATAGTTATTTGTTGGGTTCAGCGAGAGAGAGAGAAAAAGAGAGAGCTTGAAAGATTTAGAGAGGGACAGATATATATTCAACACTACCATACTTAGGGGTGTGGAAAGGAGGGGAGAGGTAGGAGGTAGCTTGCCAAGGTCGACTATTTATGAGTGATCAGATTGTCTGTTGTTAGCGAGCCTGACAGGAAGTAGTGTTGAATTAAAGGAACCTTTTAAGGTGTGTCAATTTTAGACAACATTAAAAGGTGTTTTTTTTTTTCACTTGAATTTTGTTCAGAGTGGCTACAAAACATATTTTACAAAATTCCCTGACTTTTCCAGGTTTTCCAGGCAACATTTTTCAATTTTCCCTGACTACTTTTTTTCCATTTTTAATGGTGGATGATGACTTGTTTTATTTATTTTTGATCACATATTAAAAAAAGTTTGTATCTACTAAACATAAACAGTTTTATCAGTTATTTTAAAAATTAAAATTTTATTTTATTTAAGTATTATTAACTTTTGTTTTAGTGTTTAGTTTCAAATTAATGAGATTTTTAGACATATTTTTTTAATTCCCTGACTTTTCCTTATTTTTAGTTAAATTCCCTGACATTTCCCTGTTTTCCCTGTCATTCAAAAATTCCCTGACTTTTCCACGTTTTCCCTGTTTTCCCTGTCTGTAGCCACCATGTTTGTTGTTGCCTGTTCAAAAAAATAATAATAATCACGAAACAGACAACAACAGTATTTAAGTGACCGTGATCTACCTCTAGCCATGCTGCCATAGTTTAGTCTGTTATACTCTCTTCTACTGGAGGAGGGGACCGATGTATCCCGAAAATTACATAATTGTTTTGTTTTTAGTTGTGAACTTTGAGGTCCACAGTTTTCTGGTAAGTGTGTAGGCCTTATATCCTCCATCCAACGCTTGATTAAATAGTATGAAAGTAGATAGCCATTTGGCACCATTTTTTTCTTTGTTTGTTTTATCAATAACTATAATATAACCAAATACAACTAAGAAAGAAGCATACTCTCATTACATGAAGAGATATATCCAGCAGTTTAGTGGTCCCCAGTTCATGCCAAGGGCCGCTGGTGGTCAACTGAGCCTTTCGGACCCACCTCCGTCTTCTGACATAGTCGGTGAATCCCTTCTGACCGTGATAAGTGGAGGGGAAGTCGATGGCGTACTGCCACCCTTCCTTGTCAACGCCCCCAGGAGTGTGAAAGTCAATGTACCAATCAGACACCTGGACAGATAAATAAAATATTATTTTTAACAAAACTTCTCACTACCAATCCGAGTTATACATATATACATATAAGCTAAATACACTGGTATTAAATAAGAAGGAACATTTAATTGAGAGAAAGCATCCCCCAAATTTGTGTCGAGGTAAAGTGAAAAACCATTCAGAAATAAATAGAAAATCTTCAGTACACCTGATCAGGATCTGAACCCCTATCTCCCAATCACCTGTAGTCCGGTATATTGCGAGTGTGATGGCTTAGAGCAGGGATGTCCAACTGGCGGCCCTTGGCAGTATATTTTATGGCTCACAACGCATTATAAAAGTTTAAAAAAAAAGTATGGTTTCATCCAGGAGTTCCTTCAACATCATCAACAACATCATCATCATCATCATCATCATCATCATCAACATCATCATCATCATCAACAACAACAACAACAACAACAGTTTCCAGTGGCCTGTGGCTGGGTCTGTTTAGTAAAATGCCTCCATCTTCCTCCGTCCTTCCAACCACTCTTCCTCCTGCTCTATCTTCCTCCGTCCTTCCAACCACTCTTCCTCCTACTCTATCTTCCTCCGTCCTTCCAACCACTCTTCCTCCTGCACTCTCTTCCACTCTCCTCCTCACACTTGCACACTTGCTTCTATCTGTTCCTCCCATCTCTTGAGTTTCTTCAACATGATCAGACTTAGAATGTGTAAAATGTATTATAGATATTATTTGCTGTACTGTACTTTAAAACAATTATTATAATACTTTTAGTGTGTGCTTCCGTCCAGGGAGTAGTCGCTTGTGCAGGCAAGAGAAATGAAGTTTTTACGATCAATGATCCAGGAAACAAGACAGAACTAGGACAAATGACATCAAATCAAAGTTTAACATAGAAGAGGCTATGTTAGATTAAAAAATATATTTAATCTCATTTAAAGCAGTTTGGCCAAGTAAAGAGAATGGAAACCGGGGTGGGTGGCAAAGCGGTGGCTGGAAGAAGAGGTGACTAATAGACCAAGAGGTGACTAATAGACCAAGAGGTGACTAATAGACCAAGAGGAAGACCCAAGAAGAGGCGGATCGACCTAATCATCAGTGACGTGACAATGAGAAACAAGAACTAGAGAGAAGTAATGGAAAACAAAACAGTGGGGAGGAGGCTCGCTAATATTATACTTTGCACCGCTGAAACAATTATGTGATGATCATGATGATCGTGATGAGTGTGATGATTATGTTATATTAGTTAACTAAAAAAAAACATTGTTGATGACCGCACACTGTCTAGAAATAGCTAACTTCAAGTTGCACAGTCCTGACTTGGACCATTCGACCATCAAAGCAGCTAATAAATTATATTCACTCAAACATACCATGACAAATGATTTGCCTCAGAAAGCCAATGCTCATATCCTCAGAACTAAGCAGTTGTCGATGCTTCAGGGCCAAGCTCATGTATAACTAATATGCCTTGATGATCCTATGAATAGACATTCAAAGCACCTTTTAGAGAATACAAACACATTATTTGCGATCAACATTGATAACATTTTTTAGTTACCGATAAAGTGATGTATGTAGATAACATGGTTTTATGTGTGAATACCAAGTAGATATAACTTCTTTTTTTTTTCTAGATGTCAGATATATCCATTTGTAAGAAAATTAAGGTATATTTAAGGTTGGCTATGGTAAATGTTTGAGATTGTCGACTACTTGGGGTTATCAAAACTATCATCAACTGTTTCCAGCCTGTGGCCAGGTCAGTTTAGTAAAATGCCTCCACCTTCCTTTATACTTCCACCAGTCTTCTCCTCTCAATTACAGACTTCCTGTTATCTGCCATTCCTATCTCCTTCTTGGTCTCTATTGTGTCTTTTTCCTACATACTTCATTTCCATTATTTTCTTTGGCATTTTCTCCTCCTCCATCCTCATTACATGTCCATACCATCTCAGCCTTGCTTCCTCTATTATCTCATGTACTCCAACATCCTCATTACATGTCCATACCATCTCAGTCTTGCTTCCTCTACTATCTCATGTACTCCAACATCCTCATTACATGACCATACCATGTCAGTCTTGCTTCCTCTACTATTTCATGTACTCCAACATCCTCATTACATGCCTATACCATCTCAGTCTTGCTTCCTCTACTATCTCATGTACTCCAACATCCTCATTACATGACCATACCATGTCAGTCTTGCTTCCTCTACTATCTCATGTACTCCAACATCCTCATTACATGACCATACCATCTCAGTCTTGCTTCCTCTACTATCTCATGTACTTCAACATCCTCATTACATGCCCATACCATCTCAGTCTTGCTTCCTCTACTATCTCATGTACTCCAACATCCTCATTACATGTCCATACCATCTCAGTCTTGCTTCCTCTACTATCTCATGTACTCCAACATCCTCATTACATGACCATACCATCTCAGTCTTGCTTCCTCTACTATCTCATGTACTCCAACATCCTCATTACATGACCATACCATCTCAGACTTGCTTCCTCTATTATCTCATGTACTCCAACATCCTCATTACATGCCCATACCATACATCTCAGTCTTGCTTCCTCTACTATCTCATGTACTCCAACATCCTCATTACATGACCATACCATCTCAGTCTTGCTTCCTATACTATCTCATGTACTCCAACATCCTCATTACATGACCATACCATCTCAGTCTTGCTTCCTCTACTATCTCATGTACTCCAACATCCTCATTACATGCCATACCATCACAGTCTTGCTTCCTCTACTATCTCATGTACTCCAACATCCTCATTACATGACCATACCATCTCAGTCTTCCTTCCTCTACTATCTAATGTACTCCAACATCCTCATTACATGACCATACCATCTCAGTCTTGCTTCCTATACTATCTCATGTACTCCAACATTCTCATTACATGCCATACCATCTCAGTCTTGTTTCCTCTACTATCTCATGTACTCCAACATCCTCATTACATGCCCATACCATCTCAGTCTTGCTTCCTCTACTATCTCATGTACTCCAACATCCTCATTACATGCCCATACCATCTCAGCTTCCTTCCTCTACTATCTCATGTACTCCAACATCCTCATTACATGCCATCCATCTCAGCTTCCTTCTCTACTATCTCATGTACTCCAACATCCTCATTACATGACATACCATTTCAGTCTTCTTCCTATACTATCTCATGTAACTCCAACATCCTCATTACATGACCATACCATTTCAGTCTTCTTCCTATACTATCTCATGTACTCCAACATCCTCATTACATGCCCATACCATCTCAGCCTTACTTCCTCTACTATCTCATGTACTCCAACATCCTCATCACATGTCCATACCATCTCAGTCTTCTTCCTCTACTATCTCATGCACTCCCTGTACCTCAACATCTTTCCTAGATAACTCCATTCCTAATCTTATTTCTCCTCATGACAGCTAACATGCTCCTCACAAACTTAATTCCCATGGCTTCCACTTTCCTGATTTCTCTTACATTCATGTCCATGTTTCTTCGATATGTGTGACAATGGGTACAAAGTACGCCTGTACAACACTTCTTTACACTTCAAGGGCACTTATATTCTACATAGCATAGCCAACTTTGATACTACTGTAGCTTTTTATGAAGTTGTGTGTAGAGAGGCAGTATTAAATGTATGCATGATAAATGTCCGCAAGTCCTTCAGTTGTGATCTTGGGGTTGAGCCTTTAATATAAGTTCAGCTCTTTAACTCAAGAACTTTGAAAGCTCATTTTTTGTCATTAGTCTTACTAGTACTACCTGATTAAGTTATGTGCAACCTGGATTTTGTTTATGAAATATACAGCTAGTATATATGTGCTTTTTACTGTAAAAAATATTAATGCCATTGTAAATTCAAAGATTATGTTTTATATTATTATTTTCATTTTAAACATGTGTTCTTTTAATCGGTAAGTTTATAAGTCGACATAAAGGTCCCAACCCCTGCCTACAAATTCTCTTCACATTCTCTAAGATGTCCTTTAACCCCAGTTTGCACGTGACCAAAGTATACACCCCTTGTACAACGCACCCATTGCCAATGCATGGATAGCAGCTTCGTCTTCTCCCTGGTCCGCTTGTGCCTGCCCGTTACATCGCTCCACATGTATCTATCCGTGGGCAGCCCGTGTGAGGTGTAGCCCGTAAGAGGGTTCCACCGTTGATTCTCGTACACAAAGAAGCTGTGGGTGTCGTTCATCTGGTTGATACCACCACTACTCGTCTCGAGACCTGAAAGATAAATGTGGACAGTGATAGCCGAGGTGGTTTCCGTAAGTGCACTCAAATTATCATAAGCGTTATCAGCATCATCATGAATTGTACGAAATAAAGTTAACTATACCCGCTTTGGCGGACTCATGGTATGATGTGTCCCTAAAGATTAGACTGTCGATCACGTGGAGATTGGGGTTCAAATCTCGGTCAAGTTAACTGAGAATGGTTTGTCCAAAAGGATTTTCCACTCTAACTTTACTCAAATGTGGGTACACTTCCTCTAAATTCAACCTTCTTCATCACTACCTTATTATCGTAACTAATACATATGTGTATAACCTGAACAGGTAGTATGATGTGGTGCTATAAAAAAAAAAAAAGTGTGAGGAAGCGATCTTATTTTTCTCCCATTTCTTGGAATTTAACTCTAGCTAAGTTAATGATTTATAAAAAAGACAACCAATCCCTAACCTCCAACCTCCACCCTCCACCCCAACCCCCCCCCCCTCCCACCATGCTTTACCTTTCAGGAAAGATCCACCCCATCCTCCGGTGTACACCCAGGCGGTGCAGTCATAACCGATGCCCCACGTTACCCCCGCAGAGCAAGTCTCGACTCGGCGCAGGTGGCCACCCATCTGTCGCCAGAACATGTCCACAGGGTGCACAATCACCTGCAATGTTGCCAATCACACGAGTTAACCGAAACATTTCTATTCTTTAAATTCAAAAATGACATTATGTATGAGGCAATCGAACCCGGGACCATTAGTTTAGTAAGCCCATGCTCTAACCACTATCCAATAAGAGTCCCATGCACATCTGTGATGGACATGTGGAAATCGCCAGCCTCATATGAGTGATCAATTAAGATCATGAGCTATCAGATAACTCAGTCACCTTCGATTCGACAGGGCTTTATTCTGCCAACAGTAAAATGACAATCTTATAAATGCGCATATCATGATGGATTAAATAGCCAAGCTATAATATTTGTTAATAATTACAGTTATCACCACATCTAAATATCACACTATCTAAATTTAAAAATGACACCTGGACACGAGAAACGAACCCGGGACCTTTAGCTTAGTACACCCATGCTCTTACCATTGAGCTATCCAAGAGTCGGAGATGTGACCAGAGCCATAATTTATTAACAACTAAAATTGCTTGGTTATTTAATCCATAGTAACACTTCTGTTAAGAGACCACAAGCAATATCGCAGAGGAGGAATGAAATAAATAAACAAACATAACAGGTGTGCGAAGTTCATTTTTTAAGTTTAAAGAAAACTCAAGTAAAATATATATTAAATATTCCCGAAACCGAATCAATGTTTGAAATTTTGTTAGTTGTTTTATGCTTGAAAAAATATAGTATGGACCTACATCAGCGATGAGTTACGAGTTAAATGTCAGGTTTTTATAGCCTAGTTTTCCAGTGTTGGAGAGATCAGGGTTCGAATCCCAGCTAGATTCAAAATGGTTTCCCCACATTCCCTTCTCTAAAATTTGGTAACATTTCTTCTAAATTATATTAGAGATGAATCAAATCCATTATTTTACATATATTATTTTCGAATCTGAATCTCCAATTTAACTATGAATCCTGAATCTTAAATTCAAAACTTGGAAAAAATTATTAAGATAGGAGGAACTATAAATATAATAGAAAATGTAAATAGTAGCTAACTGTTAAAATTCTTTCTTATAACCTATTCATTATAAAATGTATACATTCAGTAAGGTGTTAAATTACCGGTCTGGTGTATGGTTGATAAGGTAATTTATTTTCCTTAAGGATTCGAGGATTACGGGGTCCTAGCCCTAAATGATATCTTTAATATTCCTTACCCTCTTTTGTTACTAAAATATGAATAGTCCGGAGACGAGTTGTAATAAATGCTGCAAAAACAAAAGTATTGGCCACAGTGAATTGAAGGAACCTCTTTCTTTAGTCTATGGCCCTTGACACGCCTCAAGGTTGTGAAATTGACCCTTCGATTGATGAGTTTGAGGACTTCAAGAATTTTTTTTTTATTTAGAACTGCGTCTTACTACCCGTTTGGGTTATACGCTTTAGTACTAATTACGCTAATGGGTTAGGAATTGGGTAGGCTGTATATAGAGGAAGTGAACCCGCATTTGCGTGGAGGGAGAGTGGCAAACCATCTAGAAAAAACCACCCCCAGTTCACCTGACCGAGATTCGAACCTCGATCTCCCTGTCCTCGGCAGTCGAGCTCAACACAACTAGCGCGTTAGTTAACTATGCCAGCGAGGCGGGTTTCAAGAATTATTAATGTTTATATCACCACGTGAAAAAAAAATTAACTTTATGTTTCTATTAGAGAATTATTTGATTTATTTTGACGAAAAAAATGTTTCAACATAAAAACTGCAAAGCCACATAACTTTTCTCGCATCTCCTTGCGCCCCAACTTAAACTATTGCTAGTAATAGGTTAATTGTAAGAATATTATGTTAACGAATCCTTACCATCTTTGATTGGTAGACCACTTTCTTGAGAGTGATATCACCATGGATGCTGACATGTGTCACTAAATGGGGTTTTTGATGGTGTTCGAAATATGTAAACACAGTACCATCAACACTTATCTGCAAGAGAGTTAAAAATTATATATCAGTAGTCTTATATATGGCGGTATTATGCCGTCATATGTTACAGGTAATGTGCCTAAACTGTATAATGTCAAGATTAATTGGGAGACGTAATCAGGATTATCCAAGTGCAGTGGGTGAAACCAGATATAGAAAGTAATAAATGTCATTTACAACCTTATCCAGATAATCTCAATATTAGCCATCAAGACTTGGATAACAATGAATATTATTTGTAAAACTCAGCAAGTTTTTAAAAAAAAGGATTATATTTTGAAATGCTATTTCGATCTGGGGACTTGAAATTGGATAGTGGCAATGCACTAACATTCAAAATGCCCCATTTTGATTCTTTATTTTCCACTCACCCAACCTAACCTAGCCTAGCCTAACCTCAACCCTTGAATTTGACAGTGTCAAGTGCTGCTGGATAGTGTCAAGATTATTCGAATAAATCTCTAAACATGATATTCAATCACCTCTCAGTCAACATTATCCTGGTAATTTGGATAATGTCAACATAATTCGGATGTCAACTTTATCCCATTTCGGACTTTACCCGTAACATACACAGGGCCAAATATAACAAGAAAGTGTATAAACACTGTACAGTAATGTAATATAAGTGATAAGACTGATAGTGAAGGAAGCCAACCTGAAAGGATAGTTAGGTTAGGCCTGGATAGGAACAAACACCCTTCTCTCTTCATTTCTTAATACACTTTTATTATTATTATTATTATTATTATCACCGCGTCTTACTACCCGTTCGGGTTATACGCACTTACGCTAATGTGTAATGGTAGGGTGATTGTGAGATGAAATGGAGGACCTACAGTTTAACGTGGGATCCGAACCACGGTAGAGGCCTGGCATTCCTCACATTCACAAGTTGTGTTTAATACACGTCTTGTCAGAGGTGAAGGAAGGGATTGGCAATCAGATAAATCTGTGCCGGGACCGAGGATTGAGCCCCGGACCCTCAGCACTGAAGTCTGACACCTTACCCCTAGACCACCAGGTCACCTAAATACACTTTTAACATGTCCCTTTTCACCCCACCTCCATAGTAAAACATTGTTTGAATTTTCGAAATTATTTCTTTTTCAGATTAAGAGACACATTATAAACACAAAAAACACACAGAAAAATGGAACTACATGTTTCTTGAATAAATTGAAATATAACTGAAAACTTGCAGTGTTGCCAAAATGATAAACATAATAGATAACTCGTTGGAAAGCTAATAATTAAAAATAACTTTAAGACTAACCAAGACTATACTTGAAATAATAATACTAATTAAAAATAATAAAATATAATTAAAAATAATTTTTTTCTAGTACCGCGTCTTACGGCCCCGTTCAGTACTTGTTATGTACTAATTACGCTAATGGGTTTAAGGCACTATGAAGGTTATATTTCAAGGAAGTGTAACCGTATTTGTGTGGAAGGAGAGTGGAAAACCACTTTGAAAAAACCATCCTCAATGAACCTGACCGAAATACGAACCTCGGTCCACCCGTCATCGACAGTCTAGCCTACTGCAAGAGTAGTGCGTTAGACCATGCACCCACTGAGGCAGGTAGTAATAATTTAAAAAAATTATAGCATTGTTATATTTTTTGTTTTTTCATCACCATCATCATCATAGCTCAGTTTTAAACCAGGGGGTAGTCTGGATTTGGTTACCCATTGATGTGCAAGTTCCCATTGTCTGAGCTTACTAATATAGTTAATTGTTTCAACGTCGCCATCCCCTGGCATTATTTATTACTCACTTTGCTGTCCATATTTTTGTAAATTAATTTCTGAGCTATGTCATCACTGTGGTATAGTTGTAAATTTAAGTTAATTTTGAGCAAAGTATAAACACATAAAAATGCTTTGCCGCACAGTGAATTTGGCTCACAAAAATTCATTAACTAAAAGATAATATCATACTTTTTAACAACTTACATGACCAAAATCGCCTTTCATGACTGGTATACAAAGCGATATTAATACTAGTTTTTGGAAACATTTAATAAGGCATAGGTACTCAAATGTACATACTATTAATTTCACATGACTAGCAAAGCTTAGAATAGGGAAATAATATTTTAGCCAAGGATGTGGCTGAATTAATTATCATAGTCGAAACGTGACATTCTAAACCAAGCATGGTGTCTACTCAACTTGAGCAATAAAATTCCCGACTTTTTCCCTGATTTCCCCTGATAATTTCCTAAATTTCCCGACTAAAAAGTGTCACATCCTTCTAATTCCCCCACCTACCCCCTAATTTTTCTATTTAACTTTTTTTATGATTAATAAGAAAATTTAAATAAACAATTTTTTTTAATTTGTATTAACATTGTTTACTAGGAATTATAAAATATATTACACAGCTACAAAAATAACTACAGTTTGAACAACATTATTATTTACTGTTTTAATGATTATTATATTTCATATTTTGAGTAAAACCACATTTTCCCAGATTTTTATTGTAATGTACCAAATTCCCGGCTTATTCCCGTTTTTCCCCAATCATTTCAAATTCCCGGCTAGTTCCCATTTTCCCTGATTTTCCCGGATGGTAGACACCCTGACCAAGTTTCCCAGGTTCGATTTCTGTGTCCATGTGTCATTTTAAATGGAGATGGGACTCTATAATTCTCAAATCCTTAAGGATATTCGCGATTCGAGGAATTGAGAAAATTTCAGATTCGAGACTCGTAGCCCTATTTTATTTATTTTTTTACTGGTGAAATTTGTTTTAGAGCTATAACACTGCTTATTGGTGGTTCAGAGCCAATTATAATTATAGAATGAACTAAACAACCAGGACCCAGACCAGTAATTTAGCACTATGTATGAATGTTATAATGAGTGTGTTTGGGGCTTGTATATTTGTATATTGCTTTTATTTTATTTTGAACTATGTTTACCGTGTTGTTTTGGCGCGTGTCATGCACATTTTTGACAGTTAGCTCGCACTGTTCGTATTTTGGGTCGCATGCAAGCCAGTCTCGCCTGTGAGTTCGTCTCGTATCGTTCTCGTGGTCAGACCCGAACCCATCGGGCATCGGTTGCATTTGGTGGTATTATCGCTCATGAACAATACAATATAATAGTAATTTTTTCAATCCTTGTGTGTTTGTGTGTTGTATAAATAAACATTCACTGTACATCCGTGGTTATGTGATGCAGATTGGCAAAAACTATACAGTCTATTTCTTACTAAACAGAATGAAATATAAGAAAGAATGTTAACATTTAGTTACTATTTGTATTTTCTATTATTCTACTATAGTTATATTTCTTCTTATGTTTGTAATTTTTTCCAAGATTCGAATTCGGATTCGAAATTTGGGATTTGAAGGTAAATTGAGGATTTGACCTATAATTTTTTTTAAATCTACGATTGACATTTAATAAAACGAGTGAGATTAAATTGTTTGCAATCATCCACACGTGCAAGGGGCAACAAAACGGAACATCTGCGGACACAAACCTTGAAGCCGTCCTCCTCGCAGAGAATTTCCACTCGGAAGTCGGAGCCTGGCTTCAGTACCATGGGGCCCTCCCTCTCCTCGTCACCCCACTCCCCGTTTGCCATCCAATTCCTCACGATGATGGAATCCTCGAACCTGGGGTTGAAGTGGAGGGCCACGTCACGAGGATCCTTGATGGACTTGGCTACCGGTTGGGAGGACACGTGCTGGCACTGCAAGTTGATGGAGAATCTGCCGACACGCGCGGTGAACATAATGAGAGTTTGAGAAATTGTGCTATAATTAGAGAGACTCCTGAGAAATTCAAAAATTCAAAATTAAAAATAAAAATCCCATAAAAATATCTCAAATACAAATATATTATATTTGGAAGAAGGTATCGGAAAGGTGGATAGAAATATAAAAAAGTGACGAACACAATATGGCTTTTACTATGTTTATGTTATAATTTTTACCTATTTGTCCAGTGGCAGCAGTGTAAAGTGTGAACTGTGTTTTTTTCTTTTCGTTGTAAAAGCCATTTATTGTGTTTGTTCCTTTTATATGTTTCTATCCACCATTCCTGTATCTTCTTCCAAAGATAATACAATTACCTCATAAAGCAAAAAGAGGTGTTTCTTATCAAATACAAAATATGAAATACTTGACGTGAAATCACAATTTTATAATATTAGTATTAGTATTAGTTGTTTTTTTTTGGCCGGTCGGTATTTAGCATTATTAATCAAGTGATCACATCAGCCCACAAATTATAAACTAATTTAAATCCAGAAAAGACATAACATCCAGTACTGGACTAACATTAATTCATCAATGTGAAAAGTGAAAAGACTGATAAATTTTTCAGCCATGCCTGAAATCGAACCTGAGACCCTTAGCTCATTAAGCAGACAAGATACCGTCCGAGCTTAAGTTTCGCACATGAAAATAGTTTTTATTTTTAGCATTGCGTTTTTTTTTTCAGGCTATACACATAGGTACTAATTATACTAATGAGTTAGGGATGAAGAAGGTTGGATTAAAAAGTGTACCAACATTTGCATGAAGGGAAAGTGGAAAACCATCCTCAGTGCATTCTATCAGGATCCGAGCCCTAATCTCACAAGAGTGGCGGCTTAGACCATGCGGCCACCGAAGCAGGTATGAAATTATCCCATTTAATAAAGAATATACTTTTTTTTATATATAGTGCGATAGACATGACAAGCAGAATAGCCGATGTCTATTGTGCCAAACATTTACAGTATTTTGTTTTAGTTCACCGTTTCAATATCCTTTGGGAAAGATGGGAGAAGCATATAACATCAAGTGTGCAAGTGAGAGTAAAAGAATGGAAGCAATTATAGGAAGAAGAATGGTATAAGTAAAGAGGAAGATGAAGTATTTTACTAAAATGACTCTGCCTCAGGCTAGAAACAGTTAATGATGATTTTTTTTTCATTTATTTTAGGTATTTAACTGACTGATTATATCAGCACATGAGAATTTCTATGAGTGAGAGCGAAAGGACCTATCAATTTTGCTGGTAAAGGTATTTCCACATAGTTTGCAGGGTTTTTTTACACGCCACAATCGACATGGGACCAACGGCTTTACTTCCCCTCCAGAACAAAGTAGTCCTGTGGATTTTTATCGCTCGATAAAAATCCGTCAGCCTTGACTGGGTTTGAACCCACAAACATCAGGTCCTGAGGCGAGCATTTTACCCTAAGACCACCAAGATCACAAACGATGATAATGTTAAATTCAATCCACGGTCGTGATCCAAAAAAATAATTTGACGGTAGACCTGTATATGGTCTCCAAAGCTGACCTGGATGCATCGGAGTGAACAGAGCCTTCCACTAGGAGAGCCGTGCCAGGCGGGAAACCATTATGCAGAGCAGCATCATACGGCGTCGCTTTCCCTGCAACGTCCAGCTCCTGACTGTACATCTCGCCCCTGAGTTGGTTGGCCTGCACACAGTCATTGAGGTACTCGATAAGATAATAGCATGGGCATCTATTTTTTTTTA
The DNA here is from genome assembly GCA_033556935.1 of Timema podura. NCBI lineage: Eukaryota > Metazoa > Arthropoda > Insecta > Phasmatodea > Timematidae > Timema > Timema podura. The sequence continues at coordinate 18,117,424 of JAVRXN010000006.1, read as the reverse complement.
ACCCTTTTAGTGCCAAGAGAAATGACAAAAAAATGTGCTAAAAGTGCCAAGCTATTTTCCTAAAAAATGCAGGAGTTTGTTTAAATTTTAATAACTCATTAGTCTATGAACTTCTTGCACTCAAATTTTTACATAAACTAGCTAACATGCTTGCCAATCCGATGATATAATTATACATATACTTTTTTAATTTTTAAATATAATAAAAAAATCACTAGCCAAGATATTTAAAAAAAAAATTTTTACTGTTTTATTTAACATTAATTTTTAAGCATTGAAAATTTAAATAGCTTGAAATAGAATAAATCACTGAAAAGAACATAAAAAACTGAGTAAATAACAAAGTTTACAAAAAAAAAATTTAGATTTTACGCTAAAATTGGGTTATGCATAGCAGCTGTTTCAGTGACCATCAACTTTAGCAGGGTTATAGTAAAACAAAGTCTAGAATAAATAATTGGGTTGGAATCAGAAGGGGACGGTGAGAGGACTTCAAACCTGGTACTTTTGCATAAATATGAAGAGGTTAGGGTGGATTATCATGATCTTCAAAATTTATTTCATCCCTTTAGGAATAACTAGTATTCACACTCGTGTCATCAATGTCAGCTGCCACTCCTACTTGATTCGATCTTTCAATTTCACTAGAATAAAATTCCTGTTCAGTTTCATTATTTACAAATTCAGAATCAGTGCTTTCAGAATGACAAACAAATTAATCACTCTGGGTTGAGCTGTCAATAAATATTGCAAGTATTTCTGTGTCTTGAATCACAGCTTTCCTCTTAGTAGCCATGTTTACAAACAAGGCCAAAGATAAAACTCATAAAGTAAAAAGTTATAAAATAATTTTCAGGTTCGATATATCGCAAAGACAAATAAAAGTAGCTTGAACATACGAGAATGCAATGGAAATAAAATCTACTCTATCTGTTGACTTAATACTGAACTAAGAGCTCGAAAACGAGGGATTGCTGTGAGCGACGCTGGCAAGTTTAGCAGATATTTCGTGCATCGCTCTGAGCGACGTTGGCACTCAAAGGGTTAAATCATTAATTTTTTAAGTTACATATAAGGTTGTGTAAAAATTACTTTTCCAATTCGACGCTAACTCAAATCGAATATATGAAATATCCTCGTAATCCAAATCTATCTTCTAATGTGGAAACAGTAATGGATGTAAAGTACAACATAATAAAGCGGTCATGTTAGTATTCACCTCTAAGGCCGCTGGATCGAAAACGAAAACATCTCCCAAGTAGGTGGTGATCCAGGTAGCTCCGGAACTCGGAGCCCCATGCACGCCAAACATCTGGCAACACACTGCATCATACCAAGAGCCTCAGTTAGAAACTTTGACAGAACATAACATAGAGATAAGTACTGTTTGTACAATTAACTGTACATGACGAGGGGTTGGACTGACAGATTTCAAATGGCCAGGGACTAATAATTATGATGAACCTTAGAATATACTAATATCTACCACTGGAGCTATGTTTCAGTGTAAGCTGAAGTGGTGAGGTAAAGTATTTATATCTTTATTACTAGTTAATTTAATCCCGAGTTCATTTCAGCTACAATATCAAGGATCAGTTTCTAATCTCTACTGCAAAAAAAAAAAAATTCTAAATGCTTAAACAGTTGCTGGATGTCTTTGTTCATATATTTCATCATCATCATCATCATTGTTCCATCGGTGTCGGGTACAATGTTATCGAGCCTCCTCCATTCCACACAATTCATCAATCATGGTGTCTACTCAAATTGACCAATGAGATTCCCGACTTTTTCCCTGATTTCCCCTGATCATTTCCTAAATTTCCCGACTAAAAAGTATGTCACATCCTTCTAATTCCCCCACCTCCCCCCCTTCATTTTTCTATTAATATTTTTTTATGAATAATAATAAGTTTTAAAATTTAAATAAACAATTTTTTTAAGTCTGTATTAACATTGTTTATTAGGAATTATAAAATATATTACACAGCTACAAAAAAAACTACACTTTGAATAACATTATTATTTACAGTTTTAATGATTATTATATTTAATATTTTGAGTAAAACCACATTTTCCCAGATTTTTATTGAAATTTACCAAATTCCCGGCTTATTCCCGTTTTTCCCCGATCATTTCAAATTCCCGGCTAATTCCCGTTTTCCCTGATTTTCCCGGATGGTAGACACCTTGATCAATGTTTAGTTTCCCATTACTTCTTGTTTCTCAATGTCACGTCACTGATGTTAAGGTCAATCTGTAGCTAGGAACTTTGACCGCTATATTACAGAGGTGATCTTTCATGGAATATATTATGTGAAAGAAATTACAAGAATAGTTAAAATATATATATTTTTAAACTAGTGGTGGCGTTTTGAAGTGTAAAGTCGATTTACACTGCCCAGTATTTAAGAGCACAGCGGTGTTAGACTCTTGTAGCAATGAAAACTGAAGAGTTTTGTTAGGTCATCTTATTCATATAAAAATCTATGTTTTTGGCTATACTTTTGATTCATACCTAATCCCGCCATTCCCTAAAAGGGTAGGAAAAAAGCTATGAATACAGCTCAAAAAACAACTCCGTATTTAATCCATCCTCACTAACTTTCTCCACACTTCCCTATTCTTGTGTGCTCGCTTCGCTTCAATAATATCCATACACAGAGTCATACATGCTCTTTTATTCTTAAAACTATAACTGTACTGTTTCTCTTTTTCAAAGATAATTCAAGCATTTTAACGGAAGCTATAAAGCACAAATAGAAAGGAAGAAGATAGGAGTATTGCCTTGAACTAATTCCCTAACCCCTTGATGGGAAGAGACTCTTTGTTACCTGAAGTGAGGTTTGCCATCCAGTCCTCCATGTCGAGGTCCCCACTGAATTCCAGCTTGAGTGGGGTGGATCCCCGGGTGAGCTTAGGGGTGTGGATGGCGATGCGGGGGTGAGCGGGCTCGCTGCAGCACACCACGCAAGTTATCTCTGACAAACTGAACTGCATCTGAGAAAGGCGGAGAGAGGGGGGGAAAAAATCAGAGATGAACCGCACAAATCCTTAAGGGTATTAACAATTCAAGAATTCATAAAAATCTAAAACTTTAGATTTAAAAAAAAATTGATTAGTACTTGTTTTAGAGCTCTAATACTGTATATCTCAAACTCTCTCCAGTCATGTACCCCATTTAAGTCATGAATTCCTTCTGAGCCATGAGCTCTTTTTGAAGCCATTGCTGAACCAACATCCCACTTTTATCTCTTTGTAATTAAAAAAGTATTTAAAAAAATAACAGCTATCTCGTAATCAATATTTTTAATAGTCTTTCCGAATTTTAATAAAACAATATTGTGAATGCATAAATGATAATTGCAAAATTTATATAACATTTTTGTGAAACGTTAAACAAAGCCACGAAAGAAGGAAAGAAAGGCTTATAAAAGTTCATAGCATATTGTCAAAATGTGCGATAATTTGTTTAGCAGACTCAATATTAAAATTAATATGACACATAAGCTCAATCAGTAGTGTGTCTGCCTAATGAGCTAAGGGTCTCGGGTTCGATACCCGGCATGGCCGAAACGGTGATCATTGGTGAAATGTGGGTTTAACCTTTAACAATGATAAATTAACAGCCAGGGACTGGATGTTGTGTCTGTCCTAGTGTTAAGTTAGATTTACAAGGCATATGAAGCTACACCAGGCCTAGCAATACGGTAGTGGAAAATATATAACTTGAATAAAAAACTGACCCAGGAAACAGGCTGGTAACAATAATGGATTTAAAAAAATACTATAGTTACGAATTATTTAATGATTAGTAAAACTCAGTGGTGTATTGTGTACCCCCTAAAATCCTTCCTGTACCCCTCCGAGTACACATACCACAGTTTGAGAGGCACAGGTTTAGCCGCCGCATCCTCATCATCATCAAGGCAAGGCTTACACACTTACCAGAAAAATGTAGGCCTCAAAGTTCACGATTAAAAACACACACAAAAAAAAAAGTTAATTTCAAGGTACATCAGTCCCCTTCTCCAGCAAAAGAGAGTAAAACAGAGACTGGACTCATCAGTATGATCTGTTCTAGTCTGTGGACAGGTCAGTTTAGTAAAATTATTCCATCTCCCTATTCGTTCCTCCTCCATTCTTCTCCTCTCACTCACATTCTTTCTGTTACCTTTTCCTCCCACTAGCTCCTTGGTCTCCCTTGCAGTCTTTTCCCTTCAAACTTAATCTCCATCATTATCCTTGGGATTCTTTCCTTTTCCGTCCTCATTTCTCGTGTACTGGCCTTCACCTGTACTTGATGTCATATTTGTTGTTGGCACTTAAGATTGTCTCTCATATTATTTCGTGTGATAACGTGGCTGACAGAACTCAAATCAACTGTCCACCAAGTGCGCGAGACATCTTGTCTTTACAAACTGTTAATCTAGAATACAGTATCACTGACCGCCAGTCAGAGCGGTCAATCGAAAACAATTGGTCAGGATGCTCAGCCGAGTATGGTAAACTAGAGTCGAACGGGGTCCTTAAGAGTAAACCATATCGATGACAGTAGACCGCGGGCGGCGAGTAAAACCGCCTGCTTGTATACGGCCCTGTATCACCAATGAATGGTTTGAGAGTCCGTCCTGCAAAGAACGGCATGCCGCGAACGGGTGATGTTTTCTTAAAATAATTAACTTTTAATGAACCTACTTCGCTAAACTAAAACTATTAAATCATGCTTAGCATAGACTTGCATCATTACTCTTAATGGAGATTAATGTCACTTTTTTTTAAGTAATAACGAGATTATGAATGGTGTTTTGTGTTTGGATTTGGGAAACAATATAATAATTGTCAAGCACTCAATAGTTATTTCTGGTTATTAATTTAATCCTTAAAATCACCTAAACTGTTTCATGTTCTACGGTGTATTGCGGGGAATGAGCCCGTTTGATCCACAAATAGTTGCGTAAGGAAGGGGCACATATGTCCATACCATCTCATCCTTAATTATAGGACAAACATAACAACCAGACCCCGTAAAATTAACTTAACACTTTATGGAATATTTGTGTGTCATTTGGCTATATATTTACATGTAATTGCATGGCATTTTTTATGTTAATTAAAGGGTTTTCATACATCTACTATGTAGTGAATTTAGTTTCATTGGATAGATCTACTCATTCTACACTGGACATGGCCAAAGAGTCGATCGCAATCCACTGGTCGACCGTAGCGGCCAGTTTGGTCGATCGCTTGGTCAATCGATTAAAGAATATTGAGAGAAATAAAATGAAAGAAAGGGTTTGCAGATTTTTATTAAATCAGCAATATAATTTTACTATTAAAATACAAAATAGGTTATTAAATTTCACCAATGAAACAAACAATATTAGACCTAACAGATCACACAAGATTTTCCTTCTCTGGAGTTGATCTCTTGATTAAAAAGTCTAGTCACTCCTGTTCTACAATGAATCCATGGAAAATGTAAAATTACTAATTTTGACCTTATTTGAACTCCAAATTCATTTTTTTAAATTCAAAATCAAGCTTTATTCACCCAGGCCCACCCCATGTGAAGTCAGCACCCAGAGCATTCTTGAAAGAAGCTCCCCACCCCTCTCCCCCTCACACCATCTCGTATTTCAGTTCATGTCGTAGCGGTGTCACACGGTTACAAGAGTTACTCTTATCACTTTACCGATTTAATTCCATTGATGTTTTATAACACAGCATATATTCACAATTTAATCTTCAATGTTTTTAAGACGTATTTATTTTTAAAATTTGGCAACACTATCCATTGCAATCTGACCTAATGCCCTTATAATATCTTACTAATATTATAAATGCGAGAGTTTATGTGTTTGGATGTTTGTTACTGAATCACGTCAAAACTGCTGACCGGATTCGAATGAAACTTGGTACGTAGGTAGAGTATGTCCTGGAATAACATATAGGACTATTCCCAACCTTTGATTTTACATTAATTTTACAATACTAATGTTTAAACTTTTCGTATATAAGAGATATATTGTAATTTTAATTTTACGAGTAAATATGAATGTGATTATAATTCAAATGTTTAAGTAAAGATAGCATAATATGGAAATATTATTTACAGCTAGAGCTGAGAAAAACGCATAGATATTTGAAAATTTTGATTTATGACCAAAACAGTTTAGTTAAAAATTAAAAGATCTTATCAATTATTGCGGGCGAAGTCGCAACGGGTAAAAGTTAGTATCCTATCTTTACATTCACCTCGCTCGTACCCCCCTGCCCCCTCTCCCTTGCTGTGACCTTGCATCCACCCACATCGTTTCCCACATGCTATGTGTGATTGATCTTATCATGGATGCTTGTTATTAACAGAGAATGCCGATGAAATTTTTTCCGAGGGACTATTCCAAGTTTGGCTGGTGTTCTAGAGCGGCTTAGTATGTTTACAAGTTTGTTCAGAAGATCTATATGACGGTATGTAAGATGAGTGAAACTTTAAGGCGGTGATTCTAAAGAGAAAAGAAAGAACATAAATAAGTCAGTTTCTAAGATCCCTTTTCTAAAGTTTCTTGATCGAAAACATTTGTTCGCCACCTCTTTTATTCCCACCGTTCGGGGGTCAGGAGGAACATAACGGAACACAACACAATCATTTAAATTGCCTACCCACGAGCCGTATTGAACACACCGCCAGGCCATAGTTTGCCCATCTCTATGGTAGCCAATAAAGAAGTATTATTGAAAGCTTTTGATAACTTTTTAGATAAAGTTTAGAATTATTATTATTAATAACACGTGTCTTACCAACCGTTGGGTTTTACGTACCTACGCTAATGTGTTAATGGTAAGATGATTGTGAGATGAAATGGAGGACCTACAGTTTAACGTGGAATCCGAACCACGGTGGTAGGCCTGACATTCCTCACATTCACAAGTTGTGATTAATACACGTCTTGTAAGAGGTGAAGGAAGGATTTGGCAATCAGATAAATCTGTGCCGGGACCGAGGATTGAACCTCCCCCCAGCACAGAAGTCTGACACCTTACCTCTAGACCGCAGGTCACCCAACTTTACAAATAGTAAATAAAATAATGACATATTTCTAGAATACTAAAATTTAGTGACTTCCAATCAGTGTTGTGGTCGAAAGTGGGCTTCCTATAGGGTGTGTGCGAATTCCACTTTTTCAATTCGAAACGAAATTTAATCGAATTTTGAATATTTTCTTTTTAGTTGTTTTATGCTTGAAAAAAATATTATACTGTGGTTATTTATATTACCTCATGCACTAAAATTACTTGGAACATGTTTTATTTGTCCAATTGTTTTTAATATTTCGGTTAATCTGAAAAATTAAGTTACCATCCTAACATTCAATTCAATTATGTACTTCACGCCTCGGTTGGTAGTTGGCTAACCGCTAGTCATGTTGAGAGCCGATACTGCGAGGACGGGGAGAATCGAGGTTTCGAATCTCGGTTCGGGTGAACTGGGGTGGTTTTTCCTAAATGGTTTCACTCTCCCTCCACGCAATTTGCGGGTTCAATTCCTCTATTCAGCCTTCCCAATTCCTAATCCATTAGCGTAATTAGTACTTAAGCGTATAACCCGAACAGGTAGTAAGACGCGGTGCTAAATAATAATAATAATAAAAATTATGTACTTTAGATTTTTTTCCATATCAATATTAATTTGTAATGTATGAAACAGCTAAGAATGTCTAAATATGAACATAAAGTGAGTATTTTAGCTATCAATATGTTTACTGACGAAGTTTCGTAGCCAGAATTTGTTTTGAAGTAAAGTCGAAGCTAATGTTTGTTTCGAAGCCAAGTCGAAGTTTCGAAGCTTCACACACATCCCTAGGCCTTCCTGTAAGAATCAGGGTTTACGTACATCATACAACCAACCTTTGTGTGAGTTTTATCGGGGCTCATAATTGTCAGTGTGCCCGAGTCAAGACTTCCTTTCTCGCATCCTACCCACTCAAGCTCTATGGTGCAGTCTTCATACTGATTAGTTGTGTCCTTCACCAGACAGCGAGCCTTGCCAGTTTTTACCCAGGAAGACCTGGAAATATACATAACGTGATCTATTTTATCTGAGGATCATTTTAGCTCATTTTCGAATTAATGAGGTCAAGGCCGTAGCCAGGGAGGGTTTTGGGGGTTCAAAACCCCCTCCGAAATTCTATGAACAAAAATATATGGCTCTATTTATGGTTCAAACAATATTAAAATTAAGATACAAGTACAAATTAGGGGGCTTTGTTGTTACATAAAAAGCACTTAAAAGAGCTTCTAGAAGTGTTTAATATTTAGAATTGTCCAAGCCTTCAGCAGTTAGGGGGTAATGTTGCCATAAAAAAAACAATCAGATAGCTTCTTGAACTCTTTATCCTTTAGAATTTTTTTCTATCTTCCGGCAATTGGGGGATATGCCCACCAAACCCCCCCCCCCTCCCTCCTGAAATTATTGGCTGGCTACGGCCTTGAATGAGGTACATTTTGTGATATTTGGAAGAAGTACAGGAGAGATGGATAGAAAATGGGCCCTCAAATACCTAAGGATATTCAAGGATCGAGTATTGGAGAAAATTTCAGATTCGAGACGCAAATCCTTTGAAGAATATATATATTTTTTTTAATGAAATTTGTTTTAGAGCTATAATACTGCTTATCGGTGTTCAGAACTAATTATAATTATAGGATGAACTTAACAACCAGACCACAGACTAGTAATTTAATACTTAACCAAAGTATGAATGTTATAATGACTGGATTATAAGAAAGGACATTAACATTGAGTTACTATTTGTATTTTCTATTATCCTATTATATTAATAATTCTCTTATGGTCATAATTTTTCCCAAGATTATGATTATATATGAAGGTAAATTAGAGATTTGGCTTTGTAAAATAAAGGATTAGACCCATCACTAATTATAATAGAATAAAATAAAAACATATTACATTTCCACGGCTTTCTCGTAGTCATCAAAGCCAGTAACTTCCCGGGCAGTCCTTCGTTTCAGTTCTTGAATGATTTTCAATCGCCAAGGTTTGGACGTTTCCATCTCAGACGTTGTGTGGATCTCAATGAACCTGGGGGTTAAAAAATTTAGCATCGTGACAGGTCGCATTAGTCACAAAAATAATGTTATTTGTAGGGGTGAACGGGATCCATCGTGAACCCTGGAGGAAAATGTCAGGAATTTATCTATTCCGAGGGGGAAACAGAACACAATGCTTCAAGAAACAAAACAAAGGGCACAAGGCACTCATCTTCTAGCAGTTACTGCTGACTCATCAATGTTAATTTATTATTTATTTATTTATTTATGCACCGCGGTCTTACTACCCGTTACGGGTTATACGCTTAAGTACTAATTACTCAATGTCATTAGGAATTTGGAAGGTTAAATTCAGAGGAAGTGAACCCGCATTTGCGTGGATGGAGAGTGGAAAACCATTTAGGAAAAACCACCCCCAGTTCACCCGACCGAGATTCGAACCTCGATCTCCCCGTCCTCGGCGGTTGAGCTCAACACGACTTGCGCGTTAGCCAACTACGCCACCGAGGCGGGTCTCATCAATGTTAATCCCTTTGGTATTCTTCTTCTTTGTTATTTATCAAACTTGGTGACTAGGCTGGGAAGGGGGGTATTTAACCACGTCTTGTAGAGAGACAAGTTGGGAGGCGACAAGCCCCCTCGTATAGGTACGCTACTGGTTACCACCGAATTCCCCAACCTAGGTTTCATTCTAATGGAATTCATCAAGAGGTATTGTGAAACGCGTGGCACAACATCATAAAACAGGAAAACAAAAAACCCAAAAGAGAGAAAAAGGAAATTGGTAGAAAATGATAGGACACTTGAATAGGAACATGTAAAAGGAACGAATAACAGTATATAAAAAGCAGCCATTCTTTCTTTCTTTGTCTAATGGCAGCAATATAAAGTGTGAACTGTGTTTATCTTTTCATTGTCAAAACTATATTGTCTTTGTTCCTTTTACGTGTTTCTGTCATTCTTTCCTAAAGCTTATACTAATCAAGTTTTCAAAGATTCTGTTCTCGAAACAGAAATAATTCCAGTCAACATAGAATCTCCAATAAACACACGTGTAGAAACCTAAGAAAATGTTTTTTCCCTGTCAGTACCCACCAGTTTGGGGGGCACATTGGGTCCACGTGACAGGCTCCGGCCTCCACCATCACCCACACCATGTCTCCTTCATCCTCGAACAAGTCGTCCTCGTCGTAACCCTCGCCAAACACCCCCGAGTCCCCGGAACCCTCCGGGTCAAAGGCGACGCCATCCAACTCGGCGTGTACCTCCATACCGACGACAGAGCCCACGCTACGAATGGGGCTCCACACGCTCGAGCTCTTCTTTGCCCCTGCCTTCTCCACCACGAAGACTGGGGGTAGCTCCGTCACACACCCCTCCGAGTGCTCCTTGATGGTGGGAATGGCGTGGAGAGCCTCGGTGCTGCTCTGTTCCGATGAGTGGATGTCTTCTTCAGACCTAGAAAAAACATTTTATTTCAGCAAGTTGTGTGTGGGGCAAAACGTTTAGAACCGTGAACCAACATTTAGAAAGAAAAACTTTTGCGACCCACCCCACTTTTATGAACATGAGGACGAGGTATTCTCTTTTTTTTTTTTTTTGCTATTGTTTCTTTTAAATTTATACATATTCTAATATTTTTTTAATTTGTCTTCTTCAGTTTGGTTTTTTTTATAACTGTGACTTGCTACCCATTCGGGTTGTATGTCTATATATTAATCACACTAATGTGTTTAATTTTTAGAGGGAGTGCACCCACAATTGCATGGAGGGAATGGAAAACCATTTAAGAAAACCAACCTCAGTGCACCCAACTAGAGTCGAACCCTTGATATCCCCATTTTCGGCAGTATAGTCTAATGCGAGAGTAGTGCCTTAGACCATGCGGTCACTGAAGCAGGTTTTTATATTTCAAAAAGCTTTTCCATTATTTTATAAATCCAACTCTCAAACTCTAATTCTAATTTTGAAACTTGAATTCAAATCCAAATCTTTAAAATAATTATGAACTCTCAGAGGATAATATGATATATACTGTTAAGTGTTAATTAATGGTTTGGGGTCTGGGTACGTTTTCCCTTTAATTATGTTGGAGCTAAATAGGTACGTATCCAGGGAGAGGGCTCATGGGGCTGAAGGGCCCCCCTCTTCTGCAAATCTAAACAAAAATTAAAAATTATTGTAAAAAGATAGTTATAATAAATTCCTAACTAAAAAAAATTAGTAATTAATTTCAGTTTCACTTTCTTAACCGGACTAAACATCGTGAATTATAAGTTGTAATGCACTCCGGAATTTTTCCACACATGGAAATAAAAATAAATGAAAATGTCTTTATATTACAGTTGACCCATGCTTACATTCACTAATAATTAATATACTTTTTATGACTTGTAATAAAAAATGTATTAGTTTTTATAAAAAATGTATGTAAAAGTATATTTTCTATTAAAAGTCATAAAAGGTATATCAATTATTAGTGACTGCAATAATCTAACTAATTCATTATATTTTTGTACAAAATCTTGATACTTTTTCTCGCGTGCAGGTCAGATTTGTCCACCCCCCTCGCCCCAATATTTAGTCTTGAGTTGATCGTCATCGTAGTCGTCGTTGGACAATCTGTGAAGATTGAACAATACAACCCCCCCGAAAGAAAATTGAGGATAGGGCCTGGAGCTAAACCACCATATAGTTTCACTATATTATAAAGCCACATGGTTCGAATGAGCTAGAAGCTTGAAATTTGGCAAACTTATAGCTTCTAGCCTGTAACGAACAAGAAAATTCCAAAAATTTAAAATTTAAATTTTTAACCCCCCAAAAAATTCAAAATGGCGGAGCAACTTTAAAGTCGTGCAGACCTTTCTTTGAAGGCCTCTTGTGGCTAAACGTTAAGACCTATCAAAAAACGGATTGCACCAGAGCTAGATTTTTTGATTTTAGGTAAATTTTGCACATTTTTCACACATTTTTTAATTTTCTGACACACTTTTGGGACAGCTAGAATCATAAAATTGTAAAAATAAATCAACATACAAAACAACACTGGAATTACATTAGTTTACACTCACTGGCGGTTTGGGGGTAGAGCCCACGACGAGCAAAGTGAGTTAGATCTCTAAAACCAATTACAGTTTAAAATTTAATAAGAGAGTTTTATTTTTTTAAACTTAAAATCCAATATTTCTTGAATCTTGAATATCCTTAAGATTCGAGAAGCCCAAACCTAAATTTTGGTCTCACCTTGGTTTGAACCAATATCATATAGACGTGTAACCGGTCAATAATAAAAAGTCACCTTTTCCCAGTGCTGTTGCTCTCGGCCACAGACTCCTCAGAGAGGTCCGCCCTGTTGAGCAAAGACGTCCCGTCGCTGCTCTTCTGCCACAAGGCGGGCTGAAGCCGTAGGGAGGTGGGGGTGGGCGCAGAGCGAGAGGTCTCCTCCCAGTCCCGCAACACGCTGGGGGGCTCAGTAGTAGAGGCGTTGCCTCGCGACAGCGAACTCCAGCTGCGCACTCGCTTGTCACGCCCCGATCTGCAAAATAACACGTTAAGAGTTGACATAGAATCTGAACAGTGATTTAACTACAGTCCAATTTTCATAGGAAAGGCCCTAACTTACAGCTGCATAAAGTTACTACACATATTTTCACATTTTTTATTTTAGTACCGCATCTTACTACCATTTGGGCTATATGCTTTATATTAATTATGCTAGTGTTTTTAGGAACTATGACGGTTATATTTATAGCAAGTGTACCCGTATTTTCGTGGAAACATTTTGGAAAAGTCAACCAAGACTCGAACCTCATCATCGGCAGTGTAGTCAATCGTGAGAGTAGCGCGTTAGACTATGCGGCCATCAAAGCAGGTTAGTCCAAGCTTCTTATAGATAATCTCAAATCCCATCCTCTGCCTCAATCACGCTTCCAAAATATTTTACACTTTGTACCTTTCTCAGCTCTACTACATCTAACTTTAGAGCTTTAATATTCCTTATCCTATTCCTTATATTTCCATCACTTCACTTACCGCAAAACTGACCGCCACGGATTTTCAGACTAATAATGTTACACTTTACCTCGAAATACTGCCTCTCTTTTTTCCACTGGAAGACCAGAGGCTAGCGTTGCTACTGGTTCGGCTTAGTTGAGTGGGGGCGTGTATGGGGCGCCATTTCTTGCCTGTCAATTCTGATGGTAGAACCCCAGTGCGGAAGTATATGCAACGGTCTTCACTCCCCACCGCCCAAACCTGTTTGAAGAAAATACACCATTTTTAAATAGCGATAGCAAATTATTAGCAAGGCGGAAAACCTCGACATTGAACGCAAAAAAAGACAAGGAAGGAATTAAACCAAAGAGTTTGGTACAGGGAGTACATGAGATAGTAGAGGAAGCAAAGGAGAGACAATATGGTCACGTGATGAGAATGTAAAAGGAAAGAATTCCAAGAAGAATGATGAGATTAAAGTACTTCAGAAAAAGGCTGCGGGGAGGACCAAGGAAGAGATGGGAAGAGCAGATAACAGCAAGTGTGTGAGTGAGAGAAGAAGAAGGAAAACAAATAAAGGGAGAAGAATGCTGGAAGGAAAGAGAACGATGTAGGCATTTTACTGAACTGACCCGTTCACAGACTGGAAACGGTTAATGATTAAGATGATGATTAGTTTAGTTCAACAAACAGAAGGTTCCAAATTTTACTATCCATCCAAGATAAATTATCTTTATTAGACTAATGTGTTAAGAAGAAGGTATAATTTAGAGGAAACGTGCTCACGTTTGATGTAAAGAGAGTGGGAAATCGTTTAGAAAGATCCCTCATCTTTATAAGGCTGGGAATCAAACCCCAACCTTCTAGACACTAATAAACCAGACTTATTATAACTCTGACACTTAGCCCCCATGCCCAATCGTGCAAATAAAAACATAGCTAATTATTTTAAAGTCAATAAATTGACTATAGATGGTATGGACACATAATAAGGATGGAAGGGAAGAGGATTCCAAGAAGATTAATGGATATGAAGTGTGTAGGGAAGAGCCCAAAGGGAGACTAAAAAAGAGATGGGTGAAACAGATAGCAATAAATGTGCAAGTGAGAGGAGGAGAGTGAAAGAGAGTGCAGGAGGAAGAATAGTGGAAGGACAGAGGGAGATGGAGGTATTTTACTATAAAGACCCAGTCACAGGCTGGAAACTGATGATGATGATGATGATGATGATGATGATGATGAATGACGATTGATGATGATGATAGTGATTATAGCTTCTCCAGACCTCACTGTAATAGTTATGGGATATACTGTAATAGTAATCTATTAATACTTACAGCTCGCCTACTTTCAGCTGCACCTCTACCATTATCTGTCTCCACCTTGTTGGGATAGCACCCATGCTACATATAGATAATTATGTTGGATTGCGTTTATCCAACCAGAAACATAATACGCATAAACCTATTTTTAAAAGCAACACTTTGGTGGCATCATAGTCTAAGGCATCCCTCTCGCAATAAGCTAAACTGCTAGCGATAGTTAGATCAGGGTTAGAATCCCGGTTGAGTGAAATGAGGGTGGTTTTTCGTAAATGGTTTTACACTCTACCTCCATGGAGTGCAGCTACATTTCCTCTATTTTCTACCTTACTCATTCCCCCACTCATCATTAACCCATTAGCGTAATTAGTACATAAGTGTTTAATCTGAGTGGGTAGTTAAGACGTGGTAATAAAAAATATATAAAAAATTAATTAAAGTTACATCTTCCGACAATTATTGTTGATAGTCCCTTTTGAAGGAGACACATGACAAGCTAGCACAATTGATTATTTATGAGCCGATGGGAAAGTGTATCCAACAAGTGGCTATGATTTATTTTAGACAGACAGTTACAGCTTTATTGATTTAATTACATAGCCAAACTTGCAAGTTACCTGATCATTCGACGCCACAGACACCGAAGCCATGTTTCCAACCATCTCCACCCAACCGGATCCTTTTGCAAGTTCATCATTCGTGCCTGCGCTCTCACCACGGACACCCTTACGGAACCAAACTCGGTGGTCGCGGGTGACAGCCCAGATAGCGTTGGTACCCACGACACCTGAAGCAGTTTTAACTCTTCGGGCGCAGCAATCTCCAGCCAGAAATCTCCTAAAGTTTTGGATCAGAACATGAATAACTTTATTTGTAGCAATGTGTTTTTTACCCGTTCGGGTTATATGATTATGTACTAATCACGCTAATGGTTTTAGGGATTAGAGGGTTATATTTATAGGAAGTGTACTTGAAATTGCATGGAGGGGAATGGAAAACCATTTCGGAATAACCAGCCTCAGTGCACGGGACCGAGATTCGAAACCTCGCTCTTCGGCAGTCTAGTCTACTGCGAGAGTAGCGGTTAGACCATGCAGCCAACGAAGCGGGGTTATGAATGACTAAGTTAAATTAGCCCATAGTTTACAAAAAATTAATAAACCATTTGCCATCAGACATGGACTTCGAGACCTATAATTGATATCCCTCACTACTAACCTATTTGAAAAAGCAAATGATATTCTTAGTTAGCTAGAGTAGCTTTTTTTTTCAGGTTGTGTCGACAAGAAAATCATGTAAGGACATTGTCTACCTGTAACTTAGCGACAAGTCAAGATAGGAAGTCTCATGTTAGCGAATTTATCTACTATTCAGAGAGTTTTAAAGATACAACATTGAAACAAATACCATAAATTCTTAAATAAATTTTAAAAATAGTTTAAAACTGTCAACAAAAATAAAAAGTTTATCGTGAAGTAGTTTTTGTAAACGTGTTTTTCATCTAAAATTTTGGTTATTTGGTTACTTCACTAAAATAGGTATGTCGTATCGAAAGAAAAGTATTGATACTGTACTCATTAAAAGTATCGAGAGAAAAATATTGATACCATACTAGTATCTAAAGAAAAGTATCAATAACAGTAAATATCGGTATCGAAATTTTAATCTGGAAAAAAAAAAATTATTTAGTAATAATAATTTTAACTTTTGCATCATAATTATTGTATTTTCATATGTATTTAAACACTGAAAATTATAATGATTTAATCATATGATAGTATATTTAGGTCTATCACGTCTGTTATGTGTTGGAAGGTTTGATAGATGTGATAGTATTGTATAAAAGGTATTACCATACCAGCTTCCAAAACGTCTATGAAATTGTAGCTGATGGAAAGTTATAAATTTTTCCAATCTATTTTGTACGCTTCTTCAACCGTTTAAGTTGGTGAAAGAACAGCTATAAATTATGATGAGCTAAAGGAGATTGAATGCTAGAGTTCCTTCTTGCTTGTCATGCAGAAAATGAGTGAAAATTGAAAAATGGTATTATTTGTTCTTTCTCCACAGTCCACCCTGGTAAACATTTTATCCAATCATGAGTGAAGATAACAACAAAGTTGTTTCTTTCGATACCGAAGTGTGAGTACTAATATCAGTAAAAGTATCGGGGAAAAATGCATCGAGTAAAAAAATACTAGTATCGAAAGAAAAATATCAATATTAGTAAAGTATCAATACTTTTTTCACATCCCTACTCTAAAATGGGTGGTAAGAATACTCCTGCCAGAAGGTACCATAAAAGAGTCTATGAACACGCTGCCTATCTAGAGTAGGAAACAAGAACTTTGAAATGCAAGCCAATGCTGTCCACGTGCGAATAGTTAAGTGAGTTTGTATTCTCGTCATCAGAAGTGGGGAAGTACCATCATAAGATAAACAAGAAACCTCACAGGACAAACGGCTCATTCTATTCCCTCTACTTCTATTTTGTAAATTGGTTTCCAAGTGTGATATTGCTTATTAGTGTGTCAAGTTAAGATACAACACACTTCACTAATTATCTTCAAATTTATCAGCTAGACAATGTCGCTACCTGTTGGATTCTCCCGTGTGACCCCTGTCCTCACAAGGGCGCGTCCGTTCCACAGCACTGCCCAGACAAGACCAGTGGGGCCCACACTAATCTGTGTAACTTCACAACCTGGAGGCACAGTGATGGATGACCAACGTAGACCTTCCGGGGCAGTGGTGCTAACCCCTGTTCGAAACATCACCTGCGACCAAATTTCAATATGGTTTTAAAGGATACATCAGATTTTAGTGGTTTCAATAAAAGCATTATATTTCAGTGGGTTTCAATTTTAGTGGGCATCAATTTTAGGGATTTTGATAAATGCATTAGATTCTGATGGTTTTGATAAATACATCACATTCTTGCGAATTTTAGATAATAATCCAATTTTCGGAATTTTAAGAAAGAGTAATCCATCTGAAGAGTTAAAAATTTACAGCTTGTGGCCTGGGTTCATTTTTTTATTCAAGTTATATATTTTCCACTACCGGCTTGCTTGGCCCGTCATAGTGCCTTATAATCTAACTTAATACTAGGACAGGCACAACATCCAGTCCCTCGGCCATTAATTCATCACTGTGAAAAGTTAAACCCTTATTTCACCAAAGATAAATTTTTCGCCCGTGTCGGGAATCGAGCCCAGAACCCTTAGTTCCGTAGAAAGACACGCTACCGACTGAGCTAAGGTGTCAGATAGAAGTTAAAAATAAATTTTTAATATATTTTTTATGGAATAAAATTGTATATAACTGTGGATATAATGAATAATGAAAAGAAAACATTGAGGTATGAACTCTTTATGATCAAGAGCATTAAAAGAGGAAAGGAACGCAATTTACTTTACAATATTTCCACCGATTCAAGAGGTAAGCTGCCTCTTAAATATGAGTAACAATTGCTCGGCCTAAATTTTATTCTATTAAACTTCTTCAGGAGAGAGAATAAAAAATGTGAATGTATTTCTCCTTATATTTTACAAACTATAATGTGTTTTACCTCCTTTTAGGTTTCATCCCCTTTCTTACAGCTTCTCTATAAAATTATTTACCTCCAACCAGCTTCAGTGGTAGAATCGTCTAAGGCATTACTCTCGTAATGGACTGCGCTACCGATAACGAGGAGATGGGTGTTTGAATCCTAGTCAAGCGTACCGAAGGTTTTTTTTTCTAGGTGGCTTTCCGCTCTCCCTCCACACCAATTTCAGTACACTTCCTCTAAATCCAACCTTACACATCCCTAACACATTATTAGAATTAGTTCATCTGCATATAATTCGAACAGATAGTGAAACACAATGACAAAAAAAACAAGTTTTCATTCATGAGAGTTTCTATCCAATAACAGGAAATTTTTGTTACCATACTTAACCCCCTATCTGACACCTTAGCTCAGTTGGTAGCGTATCTTTCTACTGAACTAAGAGTCCCGGGTTCGATTCCCGGCATGGCCAAAAAGTTTCTCATTGGTGAAATGTGGGGTTTACCCTTTCACAGTGATAAATTAATGGCCGAGGACTGGATGTTGTGCCTGTCCTAGTCTTGAGTTAGATTATAAGGCATTATGAAGCTAAGACAGGCGTAGCAAGTCGGTAGTGGAAAAATATATGGCTTGAATAAGAAAATGATCTTGGCTGGGAACAGTAAGAGATGTAAAAAAAAAAGTACTTAGCCCCTCCTTTTTTATTGTTACACAATTTTGTTAGCTGCATCAATAAAATAAGTACTCACCCGTCCGTGAGCAGTGATCGCCCACACTAGAAGATGTCCTGGGTCTCCTCCGGGGACATTTTGACCCCCAGCTGCCACATCAATAAAGGGTTCCTAAGAAAATTATTTATTTATTAAATGTATCGTAGATATTTTCATAAAATTTAGGTTATATTATACCAATGAAAAATTCCACAAGTAAATGAACTTATTATCACACTGGCTGGAAATAATTTACATGCGTTTCTAGGGTTTGTTACTAGCATGTTCAAGTTATACGCATATGTACTACCTAATACGCTAATGAGTTATGAATGAGGAAGGTTGAATTTAGAAGAAGTGTACCAATATTTGAATGGAGATAAAGTGAAAAACCATTTTGGAAAAATCACCCAGCCAAGATTAGAGCCTCAATCTGTGTGTCATCGTCCGTCTAGTCTATTGAGAGAGCAATGTCTTAGACCATGAAGCCACCCCAAAGCAGGTTATTTCTAAAAAAAAAAGTTTTTATGTGTTATCATAATATAACAAAGAAACTAGTCTAGTGTATCCTGATTTTTCTTTGACCGTTAAAAATATACTCTAAGGGTAGTATGCATTATTATATGTGATATTCCTGAAGAGGCATTGAAGCTTGAATACTAAGAAGAAAAAATTTTACTATGAAAAAACTATTATATTATGTGCAATTATATAAGTGTGAACAATATCATTCACAGAATGTTTTATTGCAATTATTTCTAGCATATTTCAGCATATAAGCTGATAAATTAAGTTACTATCACAACAAGTAATTTTATTACTTCTGATTTTTGGTATGTGAAACTTTTTTCCTAATAAACACTCTGTTTTTTCCCTGAAAGGTAGCAACAGTCTTTTCTTGGTGGATTATACTATGTCCTTTTTATAAGTTATACAATAGTGTAATCGGTCACATTACAAATGACTATCTTTATAGGTACAGGTAGTCCCTGGTAGATGTGGTAGATGCGTTCCGGCAAAGTGCCGCGTAAAGCGAAACTGCTGTGTATAACGGGGACTATTTATAGCCTAGCGCGATAGCGGCAAATAGAACATCATACAGTTTAGTATGTATTGATATTAATCAAGTAGGCTTACAGTACTGTATACATTAAAAAGGATTTTAGTAATTAAAACAAGCAGTTTTGTTATTCAAATTAATTTTATTATATTGACGAAATACACAACCAAATCAGTACTGAACATATGAGTTTATTATGTTAAAAAAAGGTATATAAGAGGTTATAAAAACTCCAAACAATCACCGCTTTGGCGCAACTCGGCTCAAATACAAAATCTTTCAAGGACCTTTTTCATGTTTATTAAACCGCGTAAATGCGAAATCACGTGATGCGGGACCGCATATAACGGGGACTTCTTGTATACTAATAGTAGACCTATATACAATACACAACAGCAGATACTAATTGTAGGCTATACACAAAACATAATACAGCAGATACCAGTTGTACATACAATACATAATACACTGGCCGCATGGTCTAAGGTGTCACTCTCGATCCATTCTCATCAGGTGTACTAAGGACGGTTTTTCCTGAATGGTTTTCTACTTTACCTCCACACAAATGTATGTACACTTTCCCTAAATTCAGCTTCCTCATCCTTAACACATTATTAATTAGTATATATGCATATAACCCAACTAGGTACAGTTAGTAAGACATGATGCTAAAAAAAATCATAAACAAAAGATTAAAAAAGTATTTTTTTCTCTATGGACCCTTGAAGTTAAAAGAAGCTTGTTCTTTCCGATTACTCAAGCGCTGGTTTTGTAGGTGTCATTAAATGCGGTTTGATTATAGGTAAAAAAAAAATGTTTTTATTAATGACCCCAAGTATTTTTATCCATAATATATAAAATAGGTAAAATTTCACTCCTTTCTGAAAGCATCTGTACCAGACAACACAGCAAATGTAGGGACTGTACCTGAGTAGGATCCTTATGTAATGGCGCTATAGCGCACCAGGAGTTCAAGGCGCTGTACCGCCGGTATCTGATCCATTTTCTCCGCCTTACACAGGATTTCCATTGTTTTTTGGGGTGGAAGGTAGCTGGGAAATCGATGGCATAAGACCAGCCCTGAAAGATGACAAACTTGTAATATAGATCAAGGAACCTTGGAAATAATAGGGTAATATGGGGTGAGAGAGATCGTGAGGTAAGTGCGACTATGAACTTTATTTATTCCCGAAAATGCTATATAGATCAAGTCAAGAAAATAATGAGAATGACGTTTGAAATGTATTTACTTTATCATTATCTTGCTACATGTTTTTTTAGCAACGCATCATACTACCCATTCGGATTATACGCTTAAGTACTCAGCCTAATTACGCTAATGGGTTAGAAAATGGTTAGGTTGAATTTAGAGGAAGTGGACCTACATTTGTGTGGAGGGAGAGTGGAAAACCATTTAGGAAAAACCAGCCCCATTTCACCCGACCAAGATTCGAAACTCGATCTCCCCGTCCTCGGCAGTCTAGCTCAACACGCAACTAGCGTGTTAGCTAACTACCCCACCGAAGCAGGTTAGGGTTACGTCGTTAGAAATTGACTTCTCTAGAAGTAATGAGGGCATGACAGTCGTATGAAGCTATCTATGTCGCAAAGGCTGGACTGGGAAAGTTAAAAAAAAAAATTTAGGTGTGTGAGGGAAAGAGGGATTGGTGGAAAAATAGTAACCCGAGAATTAAAAGACGATTGTTTTACAGGCAGCTTAAATATTGAAATAAGATATTAATCAAATTTTATTTTTTATCAAACTAAGCGTGAAGTCATGTACCGGTAACTTATGTTATGTCTCATAAAAGACTGAACTGACGATGACGCGGAGATCTAAGTTCGATCCTGGTCAGGTGTACTGAGGGTTATTTTTCCTAAATGGTTTCCCACTCTCTCTACCTATAAATGTGGAGACACTTCCTCTAAATTCAACTTTCATCATCCCCAACTTAATATCGTAATTATTACACAAGCGTATAGCCTGGACGGGTGGCAAGACGCAGTGCTAAAAAAAACTAGCGACCCAGGGCAGTAATTGTTCAGTTTTGTTGAGTTTTTTTATATTCTATTGTTAATTTTCTATCATAAGGAAAAATAGAAATAATTAACATATTTACAAAAAAAAATGCATATATGCTGTCATATTTAATATTATTGGCTAAATTTTTTATAATTTATAAACTTTATCCATGCAGATAAGCCAAACCAAAGGAAATCATTAGTTAATTTTAATTACAATTAGTTTTGAAAATTATATTTGTATAATCGTGGCAGATAACATTTATTTCTGCAATAAACTAAAAAAAAAATTTCAATGAAAGGTTTTAATGTATTATAATGTCAAAAGCTATATAATTTACTTATGTCTGTCAATGTTTGCTGCAAGCCTCAGAATCCTTCTCACGACCCTCGGAGGGGTCGCAGCCCCCAGTTTGATAGCCTGTGTGGTATACGACCCCTTTAAGGCAACTAACTAATTTATCAGTCAAGTCCTAATGTATCGACTTACGTCATGATCTAAAGGCTGACCATCTAAGGTGGTCTCCAAGTGCCAGTCACCTTCCCATTGCCAGGCCATAGAAGGTGATCTGATTTTTTCAAAACTTCTATCTTTTGTGCCATCCGCACTTGAAAAATGGTAACGATCCGTGGGTAGCAAACGGCCACTAAAGCCTTCTAACGGAAGCCACCTCTGTAAGAAATACATGGAGAAATACAAATTACAAAGATATTCAACATCGCTCAGCTACCTATCATGTTTTAGTTCATAAGAAGTGTTACTCTGTGGCATTAGGAGCTCGAGAGTTCATTGCTGTAATTACAAAGGTACACCACCTATTCCTATATGGAGCTAGTACTATGCAGTCCACCTCATTACACCCTATCCATATCTTGAGCTAGTTCTATCCAGTCCACCTCATTACATCCTATCCATATCTTGAGCCAGCTCTATCCAGTCCACCTCATTACACCCTATCCCTATCTTGAGCTAGTTCTAACCAGTCCACCTCATTACACCCTATCCATATCTTGAGCTAGCTCTATCCAGTCCACCTCATTACACCCTATCCCTATCTAGAGCTAGTTCTATCCAGTCCACCTCATTACACCCTATCCCAATCTTTAGCTAGGTCTATGCAGTCCACCCCATTATAACCTATCCCTATTTTGAGTTAGTTCTATCCATTCCACCAAATTACTCCCTATACCTATATTGAGCTAGTTCTATCTAATCCACTGTATTGCAGCCAATAAATTAGAAAGAATAACCAACTTGTTTATATTTTAGTCTGAGATGTTGTTAATGCTAGTTAGGTTAGATACTAATATGATTGTATCATAAATGATACTGATTGCTTCCTCTTTATTAACAAGTTTGTCTAAGTCATTAACATCTATTAAAAATGCCAAGTTCTAATAAGTTACCATGGCTGTAAACAAAATAATTAGTTAAAAAATTATACCTAGCGGAGGAAATATTTAATCCCTTTAATTCAACAGTAATAATAAAATTAATTATTTGTAAGCTGTACTAAATTCAACAATTATTTAAATTAATTATACAATATGAAGTAAGCTAACTGTATATCTTGAATTATTTCTATATTTTATATAAAATATGATTTGGTTTAGTAGTGATTTACTATGTATACTCCATTCACGGTATGAATTACTCTCTGAAAGGTCTTTTTTCCTAACAATATCCTACTATATAATAGCTTTATGGTAAGGTAAAAGGCCTTTCAGAAATCAATTCCTACGGTGAACAGACTTTACACTATTTAACATGTACTTTCTGAACATGCTAATAATAATATATCAGCACACAACTTACTCACTACCAACTGAACAAGATTAGATTTTCAAAGATGTTTACAACAGATGTAGGGACTGACATAAAGAGGCAATGGCGTAAAACATGAGTCAAATCTAGATCATATTTTGTTCACTTCTCGCCCCCTCTCCCCTGACCCCTCTCCCCCAGATAGTGTGTAAGTAATCTACCTGTGAAAAACACTAAATACCCCCTAGTATATTTGAACTACTGGTATGTTAACCTTCCCAACAAATTAAAGTTTTATTTATGACATTTGTAAGGTTAGATTTGTTAGATTAGGATCATTGCTTTATTCCAAACATATAAACTATTACATATTACTTTGTGGATTTCCTTGTTTTTTTTTTAGACAGAATCAAAGGAAAATAATTGTTCAAAGAGGCCAAAAGATTATTGGTCTGGTTGTAAACAGAACTAGAATAAAATCCTTAATTTATAAACATAACGCGAGATAGATATCCTTTAACATAGGTGAGGGTTTTTTTTTACTTTTTAATAGTAGGCTAGTAAACTTTAAAACAATTTTAACATTGTTATGTTTGTATTCTTGGTGTTGATTAAAAGTAAAAGTGAATGTTTTTTAGTGTTGTGACACAAAGAAAACATGTTTATTACATTTTCACCATACGTACTATTCCCGACCACCTTTTAATGAACAAGGCGGCATTTATTATGTAGACTAAGAGGAAAGCTTATGGACTAGTTACACTCATGTAACTCACTAGGCAATGAACCAATAGAGAATTACGTTAAATTAAAAACAAGGTTTACCTCGTTCTCATAAGATTCTTCTTTAATCCTGATAGGAATATCTAGTCCATGCACGTGTACATAGACCTGTCTGTCACCGCCAACTGCCCACATGAAATGCGGCACAGCTGATAAATGTTTGAACTCTAAACCAAGATACACAAATTCTCTCCATTTAGTACCAGTTGTAGAAAGTCCAAACACGCGGCCCTCATTGTTTATGGCAAACAACAGAGAACTTGGCATCTTTACTTCTTTCTTCGCAAAACTTTATTTATTATCAACTTCACAGACATATTTTGAATTTGTAATGCATGTTTTGACAGCTCTTTCAACGTTGAAAGTTAAACCTTATTGTATATATTATTAAATATAAAGGGATGCGTTATATTTTCAACAGAATTATACCAATAACCTTGATATATTGTATTTCACCCCGAATACTTTACGTTCGTAATCATCTGTCAAACAACATGCAGATTTTTCTGGTTTAATGTTTTGTTATTAAGATCCATATAAGAATCCATGTTTTTTTGTACAGTTTCGCCAACAGTTAAAACAATCGAATTCAACTATGTCGGGAAGAAATTGTAGAAGCAGCACATTCTTCTTTAGCTTGGCAAGGTTATATATAATAAGTAGAGGCAGCAAAGTCGTTTGTAGTGTGAAAAAGATATATTTAAAAAAAAAAACTGCCTCTACAATTTGTTAGTTGTGGTTAAAGCTCCGTCTACAGAGTCAGTCAGCTCCTCAGACCTCATCCTTAGAGTTCTTAAAAATGAAATTTGCGTATACATAGTCCATAACCGTTATCACTTGCGACATGACTTAGCCGACCAAAGAGAAATTTGGAAACAACGTTCAATTAAACCCTTTGAAAGGAAATTTTCTAGAGCTAGGCGCAAGCAGACGATATCACAGCTGAAAAATTATTAACAAAAGTAACTACACAACATATTTTAATAAAACATCAAGGATATGCAGTGTAGGTAATAATTAAATATTTTAAACATGAGCTAAATAGTGTAATTGCTATGAAAATGTCAGTGGTGTTTTCATTTTGATGTGCGCACACGCTTACTTTGCTATGATAATAATAACTAATAATACTTAGCACCACGTCTTACTACCCCTTCGGGTTATACGCTTATGTACTATTTACACTAATGGGTTAGGAATTTGGAAGGTTGGATATAGGAGAAGAACTCGTATTTGCTTGGAGGGGGAGTGGAAACCCATTTAGAGAAAACTTCACCCAGTTCCCCCGAGCGAGATTTGAACCTCGATCTCCCCGTCCTCGGCAGTAAAGCTCAACACAAATCTAGTGCGTCATCTAACTACGCCACCAAAACGGGTCTTACTTTGCTATGATTGGTAGTTCTTAGCAGTTCGTATCGATTAGTCCTTAGAACGTAATAGTTGAGTCAACTTCTACGGAGTAATGAGGATTAAGGATTTAAGGATACGGACTTTGTAGACATTGTAATTTGTTAGTATGAAGTCGATATCTAACGAAGTATTACACACCTTAAGTATATAGAGTTTGTAGATGGGGCTTTAAGGCTAAAAACAAGCAACTAACCATGAGGGTGAGTCGAAATCTCAATTTTAATTTCTTGTTCAGAAATAATCTTCTCGGTTTTGCTTGTTTATACACCAATTTTCTTATGATAGGATGTATGACAGCTAGAAAAAATTACTAGATTTACTCATAAGAATCTATGGGATCTGCAGCTGTCACTTTTTATATGTATTATAAATACTTATAAAATAACCATAAAGTAAAATATTGTCATTGTTGACTGCGGAATTTTTTTTTTTCCAAAAGGTGGCCCAAATGTACTATGTAGTGTACGTGAAAATGAATTAGTTTCCTTGAAAATATCTAGCTACATTATTTTATTAGCTGTGTGTGTTGATACTGGTGAAAGACTTGCGAGTGGGGCCAGTTTCAGTGTCAGACTTAAGTAAGGCTGGTATATATTCATGCATAACGAATAGAGTATACCACATATTACGCAAGAAGTTGAAATTCATTATTTTCAATGCTAGCATTTATATTCGATACATAATGAATAGTGAATAATGTACAGTGCATAAAGTTGATAAAACTTAAACTTATTATACATTACATATGAAGTGTGGTATAGATAATCATTGTACTTGAGACGTATCAGCCAATGAGAATACGAGGAGAGGATATAAAACCAATTAAACGCAGATATACAAGCAGATGAAAACAAACAGCTTCTGTACTTATCTTCATTTTTGAAATGCCTTGAGATATCCATGCTGGTTTGTTATTCACGAATTTTCTGTGTTCATTTTGTAAGTACTGAGAAACAAGTCTACTATAATATTCATGATAGTAATAAAATCGGAACAAAATAAAAATCGAATTTGATTTAATAGTAGGTTACTGTAAAAACTTAAATTTTGTAAATTTAAGTTGATAAAGATACAGTTTAATTGACGTGGTTTTACAAATGAACCCTTTATTGAATTAATTTGTATAGACATTATCTAGTGGTGAAATGAAATTATGCCATTTTCTATTAATAAAATACAAGAAAATCGATTTAAGTCAGACATTACAGTTTACACACTATATTTCATTGTAAACAGGTCTAGCTTAGTCTTTTATGACTATTGTCATTTGTATATTGTCATATCTCTATACATTATTTTACCATTACATTGGTTTTCCTCAAACCCGAAGATGGTGTAACATCAATAATTACACCAAACCATAATCATAGAAGAATAAGCTACTATCAAATAGGAAAGTGGGAATAAAATAAAGAAGACATGATTTTGTTACTTATTATTCATTGCCAAATAATATAGACATTATTTAAAAAAAAAAGCTATGCGTTATGCATGATTATACTGTAAGCCAAGCCTGAGCCTCAAGTGTGGTGCTACACTAAATACAAGACGACACCTTACTAAACTCGAATCTATTGGGCTAGTTTTATATGCGAAACTATCTCATTCCATTCGAGTTTAGTTTGATGTCTTGCATTTAGTATTTCACCGCACTTAAGGGGTTCTAAGTCTATGAAACTGGCCATGTCGGTTGGTGGCCGTAAATTTTTTTTTGTGCCTACTTCTGTAGCTGCATGATCTAAACTCTAAGGTATCATTCTAATTTTATCCTATACTCCCGATATAAGAGAGATCGAGGTTCGAATCCCGGTCGACTGTACTGAGGGTGTTTTTCCCAATTGGTTTTACAATTCCTTCCACGTAAATGCGGGTACACTTCCACTAAAATTAAACCTTCCTTATCCTTAAATCATTAGCGTAATTAGTACATAATTATATGTATAACCTGACCAGGCAGTAAGAAACTGTGTTAAAAAATAAATTTAATTTTAAAAATGGGGGTAGTGTAATTTTATGAACATTAAAAGACTTCGAAAAGCTATTAGTTTACGGACACCAAAATGCATTGTTGGTAATATTATTTAGAGTTGGAAGAAGCGGATAGTGGGGGGCGAGAACTCCCAAAACATCCACCTCAATAACGATCTGCTTAGTATTGAAAATATTATTCAGGCATGTTCCTAAATGGGTGACCACCATTACATCGCGTTTTTGGTACAAATACATTGCAGGCTCATCACGTCGCGCTCCCCCCACACCTCTCTACCCATAGCTAGCCCTACTCTGACGTAAAACCAATAGGAATGAAGGGGCGTATATATACCATTACATCGCGTTTTGCTGGGATAGTGGGCCTGAGCCTGACTCTCAGCTCAGACTCTCAATATGAAGGTAGGGCTGGTTGGAAGGATAGCGCACCTGACTCTCACTTTGTAGATAAGGCTAGTTGCAAGGATGGTGTGCCTGACTCTCCCCTCTGACTCTCACTTTGTAGATAAGGCTAGTTGCAAGGATGGTGTGCTTGACTCTCACTTTGAAGTTAAGTCTGGTTGCAAGGATAGTGTGCCTGACTCTGACCTCTGACTCTCACTTTGTAGATAGGGCTAGTTGCAAGGATAGTGTGCCTGACTCTCACTTTGTAGATAAGGCTAGTTGCAAGGATGGTGTGCCTGACTCTCACTTTGAAGTTAAGGCTGGTTGCAAGGATAGTGTAATTTATTCAACTTAAATAAACTTCACCATAACCGAGATGTTAAGGCAACTGGATCTACAACACTCCTAAAATAAATACACCATAATTTTTTTTTTACTTCTATGGAAAAAAAGTCTATATAAAAAGGTATAGTTTTAATTATTTAGATACAAATAAATTTTCTGAAATAAAAACTAATTATAAATAAAAACCTCTTCAGTGGTTGCAATATACTAGAATGCCGAGTGTCGATGACGCGTAGAGCGGATGGTTTTTTCTAAATGGTTTTACTCTCTCTCCCACGACAATGCGGGTAGTACATTTTTTTCTAAATTCAACCTTCCTTGTACTTATCAAATCAGGATAGTTAGTACATATGCGTTTTACCCAAGCTGTTAGTAAGACACAATGTTAAAAGCTAAAAAATAAATGAGAAAACGCATCTTGATCGAACAATAGATAATAAGTATATGGTATATCAATTGTATCTGTTCGGCCAGAATGTGTGAACTAGGCCTAACAAAAAATGAACGTGTATCTGCGGTCCTGCGCACACATGGCAGGGTTTCTACGGCATCCCCCTCTACCCCCACACTTCTCATGACTATACGCTCCCCCCCCCCTACACCGAACGTTCACAACGGTTCAACCAGCCCCCATGCCAGGTGTTCCCAGACACACACGACACACAAAAACGACAGCTGATCACAAAAGATGAAGTGAAGAGACACAAGCCATGTGGCTTCGAGCTTCAGTAGTTTTTTTTTTTTTTTGGACAGGAATGATCCCGGGACTTTTAGCCCGCTTGTATACACGACAGTTCTCTTCTCGTAGCCGGGCTTAAAACCCAAACTACCAAGTGGACAATGAAAAATACTCGCGCTTTGCAAGAACGATATTGTTTAGCTTCAAAACTTCACTATAATAGTTGATAAAACACATACATTCTAATGAATTATCTAATCAAGTCTGAACACATTAAAATAAGAAATTAAAAAACTAAAAAACATTTGAGTTATTCTTGGGGAAATGAATGTTTTAGGGAAGGAGAGCGAAACACGATATAGGTAATGCGTGCTTCAGTGAGTGCCCTAAAAATAGTCACGGAGCAGGATAACAGAAAATTAAGGGGCAAGCGGCTACGTTGTGCGTTGCAAAAAAGAAGTTTATACTATTAGGAGGAAATGAAGAACCTATCACTAAACACTAATGTGAGCTTAGTTTCGTATCAGCTTAATTACGATCAAACAAAAGTGTGGTTTTAATTCAGTGAAGTGAAATATCGATTTTGTTTTCCGCGAAGAAGCGTTGCTTGGTTACCCATCTAGCCTGAGTTTAAAAAAAAAAAACTTTGTTAAAGTGCAGATAGTGCTGGCGAGGGAGATTTTCTCTTTGTTGTACTGTCATAAGTAATATAGTAAAGTTTGTTGTTACTTAAAGTGATAATTATTAAGATGTGCAAGCTTTAAAATATAATTTAGATGTTTCAAATAAAAACTAATTTGAAACGAAAAAAAGTCTCGTTATCATCAAACAATTTATTATGAAACAAATTGAAGATTAAAAACGTGTTGAAACTCGAAACGCATTTCAAATCGCTTCCTTTTGTTTTGTTTTTTAAAATCACATTGTTTCAACTGGTCTATTGATATTACAATGGCGATCGGCAACGAATCTAGTCAGTCTAATCTAGTCAAAGAATACGATTTATACCAAAGGAGAGTCATAAATGACGGACAAAATCAATACACAAAAGAAAATAACCGTCCAAATAAAGGTAAATATGTTTATGTTTGGATTTACAGTATTTCGTAGTTAGAAAATGAGTCAAAAATATGGCATCCATTTATTCATGTATGATTAACTGCATTTGACTGCAGCATTTCAAGTCGCATGTGAGCGGATTGTATTTTTACAACGCGAAAAATTTGTCAGAAGCAAATATGTTTGTATTAGATTGAAATATTGCTAATTACGTGATTTGATTGTGTAGCAAATATATACTTAGTTATTAGGTCTAAAGATAAACTATGACCAGATAATTTATACAGTAAATAATGTAAACTATAAGTGACGCTTTAGCCATGGATGGTAAAGTTAGTTTCAAACAGAGTGTACTATATACTGTGTCCATGCAGCGGCAAGAAACGCGTTGTCGATCTTTTAAATAGGCTACACTTCCAGCTGCAATGACTTGGTAATGTAAACAATAGGATGAGGTGTAAACAATCACGTGGGGAAGGGGGTGACCTAACTTAAACAATAATGCGCGGAGGGAGGAGTGGATTGAAGTGGGGACAAGTTTACCATGTCCACACCTGCTTCCACAACAATGCTATTTACGACACTTGACATAACTGACTGCACCTGAATTAACTTTCATGTTGATTTAGTTTGTTGCATCATAATTTAAGTGCATGTAAACTAAACTTGTATTTAGCATAACTGATGGTAGATTTGCAGGTTTATTCTTGTGGGAGCCTATCATGGTGGATTGGGTTCCAGTGACCTAAGTAAGTTCCAAGTGTCCTGGTTCAATTCTTGGTAGGGTTTAAAATAATTTATATTATTTCAGTCTATGATATTTAAGAATGTGGTAGAGAAGAAGGTTTAGAAAATACAAACATATATTTTACAGACAATGATAACATTTTTTTTTTGGCAGCACGGCTTACACTGTTAAGGTTATACAGGTACTAATTATGTTTAAGAGTTAGAGATGGGGAAGGTTCAAATTTAGTGGAAGTGTATCTGCATCTGTGTGCTGAAGAGTGGAAAACAATTTTAGAAAAAAAAACACCCTTGGTAGGGCCTACACCCGACCAAGATTCGAACCCTAATCTCCCCGTCATCGACAGTTTAGTCCACTGCAAGATAACTTGCCTGCGGCCACCGGAGCAGGTTTCTTTTACTTAACTTTTACTTTAGCAAGAACTTTTTTTTAAATTTCAAAGCGTTTATTACCAAGGTAATTTAAATTTCTTAATCCAAGGTGTATGGATTGGGGAAGGGGGGTAGCTTATAGGAAGTGTTTCCACATAAGCGTGGAGACAAGTGAAAAATCACCGGCCGCATGATAATGCCTCATTCTCGCAATAGACTTAAACTGCTGATGACAGAAACAAGGTTTGCCCACAGGATTTTTCTCTGGGGGAATTTAACTTATCAAATTGAAGCCTCAAAAGATGCTTTTTAAGGCACTCCTTGTCTCTTGAAAATAAGATACAACACAAGAAAAATGTTTCAAATTCATCCAAATTCGTGGGTGGACACTTGACCTTGATGGTTTGAATGGTAAATGCTGAACTAGAATTGCTCGCGCAAGCGCCAAACTATCGAGCCTAAAGTCAGCAGGTGGCGGGTGCTAGTAATTAGTTTATTAGTTATAACTCTCTGTTGGTTGGAGGCACTGTTTGAGCGCTAAAAACACTTGTGCGGGATTAGCCTACTTCTCATATTTATACAACCTCAATACCTCAGGAGGGGCAAATGCATCACCCTGTCCCCGCCTGCGGGCACCCCTGTGACAGTTTTAATCTCAACCTGGTTGGGTGTACCGAGGTGTACACTTGGCATTTTCATCCACAACACAATCAAACTTGGAAAAAAAAGTGTACACGCAAACATACACAAATTATTATTATTATTATTATTATTATTATTATTATTATTATTATTATTATTATTATTATTATTATTATTATTATTATTAAATGGTGACCTGGTGGTCTAGGGGTAAGGTGTCTTACTTCTGTGCTGAGGGCCCGGGGTTCAATCCTCGGTCCCGGCACAGATTTATCTGATTTCCAAACCCTTGCTTCACCTCTGACAAGACGTGTATTAATCACAACTTGTGAATGTGAGGAATGCCAGGCCTCCACCGTGGTTCGGATCCCACGTTAAACTGTAGGTCCTCCATTTCATCTCACAATCACCCTACCATTGCACATTAGCGTAAGTGCTTATAACCCGAACGGGTAGTAAGACGCAGTGATATAATAATAATAAATAATAATAATAATAATAATAATAATAATAATAATAATAATAATAATAATAATAATAATAATAATAATAATAATAATAATAATAATAATAATAATAATAATAATAATAATATTATTATTATTATAATATTATTATTATTATTATTATTATTAATAATAATATTATTATTATTATTATAATATTATTATTATTATTATTATTATTATTAATAATAATATTATTATTATTATTAATAATATTATTATTATTATTATTATTATTATTATTATATTATTATTATTATTATTATTATTATTATTATTATTATTAACCTCTAATTTATATCCACAGAACGATTTCAATGCCCAAAATGTGATAAGAACTTCGGCCACCAACAAGTACTACAACTTCATCTTAAGGTCCACCAGTCTGGAATACACCTACCACTACCTTGCGAGAGGAGCTCAGCAGAGGAAAAGATCGCCAAGGACGATCAAACGGACACAAGAGGAACTAAAGAACAGAGAGATCAACTCTCCGGCAATGAATGTAAAACAAGTAGTGGACAGATACCAACACAAAACAACTCTTCACCAGGTGAGAGAATAGTTATAGGCAGAGGCGGCCCGAGGTAAATTTGGCGGGGGGATAGTGGTAAAAATATGAAAATAATCCCCAAACCTTGCAACTCCAAATCTAATGTAACCTGGGTGCGATAGGAAAATATTGTGAAGGGAAACTTCACTAATGGTAATCATACTCCAAACATTTCATCGCAAGTACGGGTCTAGGGGTAAGGTGTAAGAATTCTGTGCTAGGGGTTCGGGGCTCAAATCCCGGTGCCGGCAAGGATTTATCTGATTATCAAACCCTTCCTTCACCTCTGGCAAAGTGTGTGGCTTTCACACTTTTGTGAATGTGTGGAATGCCGGGCACCTACCGTGGTTCGGAACCTACGTTAAATTGTAGTTCCCCTCTTGCTTTCCACTATCATCATTATCACGTGACATCCATTGTGGAATTCGCCTTAATGGTGTCCCCACCTCAGAAATGAATTCCTCATACACCAAGAGAGCAGAGGTTGGATCAGGTTGAGCGACCAAAAATTTAGAGCACTAATCCCACCACATTTCACTGTGAGATTGTATGAGAACGGTTAGGATTATGAAGAAAACTATATAAGAACATGTTTTGTAGTCAATGTTCTCTTCTTTATATTTTGTTATAACAAACACTTTGCTATAATGAACGGTTTATGAGATAATTGCAAAAAACTGTTTAAGGTCGTCTTTTTTTTTAAGATGGCGAATGTAAAAGAACTTTTCAAGAGAGGCACTCTATCCTAATTAACTAACCATAAAAAAAAACTAAACCTATCTGTAAAATTTAATTTTAGTATCAAAAAGTGAATGATTGTTATGCTTAGCAACTCCACTATGACGCTCAGGTTATGATAGTTTTGGTTTAGAGATTATTTTCTGATCATGCCCACGTTACTTTAAGTTAGGTCGGTGTTGTGTTTGGCGCCCCGGGCAGATGCCTAGCCCTTAAGCCGCCCCTGACTATAGGCTACCATCAAATTATCAAGGCATTGTCCTAAGTTATATCACAAGCAAACAAACACGAGTGGCAAGGTCCACCAAAGATGGCTAATCAACTCGCCTGTCCTGTCTTGGAGAGTACAAGAAACTAGCAATAAGCTCTCGTAAAATACTTAATAGTTACAGAATATTTTTCATTTTGTATTGACTCTTGCTTGCTAACTTATCAAATTAGTTCACTGCCAGATCATTGATTAATGACTACAGTAGCCTCATGGCTTCTTTGGTGCTGAGTGACAGCTCACAGCTGAGAGCTGACGGCTTTGAAAAGTTATCAGACCAAATTATGTATCCCTACGCCGAACAATATGATCTGCAAAAAACATGTGTTTAGCAGCTGTCACTTCTGACAGTCAAAATTTAGGTATATGCCTAAATGTTGACTGTCAGAAGTCAGCACCAAAGAATCCATGGAGCTACTGTAGGTATTATTACCATTTATTTAGAACTAAAAGCTTGGCCATACTAAAACTATTACTGTGCAGTTATGGTGCTTTTTTTATTGGTTGTTGCTGTATTGAAAAAAACAACAGCAAAAAACACAAAAACAAATGCACCCAATTAGTCCTAGTCTCATGAATTATAATTATTTATTATCTTTAATCAATGTATGGTGTTCTTTGTTCCTACATAACTTAAAACAATATTCCATAACAATTTTATTATAAAAATTCAACAGTTAACTGTATCTTTTTAGAATACTTTCAAGTTAGGACGATTTGAGCAAAATGCTTTCACGGCACTTAATACACCTGCCAAGGTAGCAGCCTTAAAAGCCCATCTCATCAAGGCCGTAGTCAAGGTTTTTTTTGGGGGTTCAAACCCCCCCCCCCCTCTCCGAAATGTTACGAACAAAAAAATATGGCTTTATTTATGGTTCAAACAATATCAAAATTAAGGTACAAGTTCAAATTAGGAGGCTGTGTTACCATAAAAAGAACTTCAGAGAGCTTCTAGAAATGTTCAATATTTATAACTTTTTCAAGCCTCCGGCAGTTAGGGGTATGTCGTCATAAATAAACACTTCAGATATATTCTAGAGGTGCTTTTTATATATATATTTCCTAGCCTAAGGCAGTTAGGTGGTTATGTTGTTATAATAAACACTTCAGAGGGCTTCTAGAACTGTTTATCATTTATAATTTTTTCTATCCTCCAGCAATTGGAGTATGTGCCCTGAAATCATCGGCTGGCTACGGCCTTGCATCTCACTACATGGATAGCAGTTAACTTTGGATGGTTAATAGGAATGGGCTAAACTGCGAGAATTTCTTACATTGATGACGGCCGTGAATGGGATTTTAAAATATCGGTGATTTTTTTAACAACTAGATTATTTACAGTGACTGGCAATCACAATGTTTTGCTGGACAGATTTGTTTGTCCTGATCACTGCTCTTAGCTATACCTTGTAAAACTGTTATTTCTGTCACTGGATTATATCGGACTAACCGTTTTCACAGTTGTTGCACGTGTGACGCTGTAGTCAAGAGATTTTCACAGTATATTTGTATAAAATATTAAAAATAAGTCCTTTATTTGATTTATGCAAAACACAAAATAAAATCCTATTTGATGTTATCTTTAGAGAGATAAGGCTGTTGCCATACAAAGTAGTCAAGTAGTGTTTCTTTATCAAATAATGTGTTATTGAAACATGAGCGTAAAGGACATGAGACTGTTACTGGCCGCGATTTGTGGAGTTACCGTATCACCGTCAGATATTTTGTTAGTCACAGTTTTCACTATCCAGAATCTTCAGTTGTCACCGTAGGTCGAATGTGTCGCTCTTCACCGGCCACCGATATCTCAATCACTGCTACTTTTAAGATCAAGGGTTCGTCCATAAACAACTTAACGCTTTGAGGGGGGGAGGAGGGGTAAGTTCTATTGTCTACATGCTGTTACATGGAGGGAGGGTGGGGTACATCAAAGTGTTATGTAACAGAGATTTGATACTCAAATTCTAATGTTATAAATAATAATACTCTCAGAAATCATTTATGTTCAAGATTTAAAATGGATTTTAAGGAGTATTAAATATGAATCCCTCCTTTAGTATCACAAAACTTCCCTATGAAATATTGACATTCACTTTTTGTGAGATAAGTTATGTAACACAGGTTGGGGAAGGGGTGGGCTAGGCTAAATGTCTACACGGCGTTACATGGGGGGAGGGGTGGCTAAAAAGGTAAGAAAAAAGCGTTACGTGGTTTATGGACAGCCCCCAAGTCAGTGGGATTGATGGAGACCAAAATGTACTGGTGAAAAAAAAATCATTGTCAATTGCTATTGAAACATGAGAGTTAAGGACACTGGTCACAATATGTCAAGTCACTAAATCACCGGTAGATATTTTGTTAGTTATAGTCTCATCTTTTATAATCCAGAGTGCTCAGTTGTTGCCAAATAGCGAGTATATCGCTCTACACCGATCACCGATATCTCAATAACTGCTAATTTTAAAAGATCAAGTCACTGGGAGTGACGGTAACCAAAAAGAGTCAGTGGAAAAAAAAAAATCATCAATTGTTTATCACCTTCAATAGTTAATACAGCTCAAAGCAGATGTCCACTCAATATTGCGGTTAACTGGAGTCTTCATTAGAAAACAGTGGCATTGAGATCAGTAAAACCGTTTTACCAAATTTAAAAATTACAACAAAATTGAAAAAAAAATAATTATTATTTCAAAGTGAAAAAACTATCAAACCGATCCATAATTTGCTGTTATCAACTGAAAATTACAGTGAACCACACTTGGATACATTTTATTATTCAAGCAGTTAATAATTTTAAATTTTATTTTAATTTATTTGCGATATTAAATGTGCATTTTATGAACTGACTGGTTATATCAATCAGCACGTGGGGATTTCTATTAGTGAAAGTGAAAGTGCCCACGTACTAATTTTGCCGGGAAAGGTATTTTCATATGCCTTCCAAGGTTCTTTTACTTGATGGATTTTGATTGCTCAAGAAAAATCTGTTGACCTTGGCAGGGTTTGAACCCATAAACATCGGGTCCTGAGGCGAGCACTTTACCTTAAGGCCCCCGAGGTCGACAAGCGGTTAATCGACTGTGAGAAGGGCTCTTTAAGAGTTATGATATGGCTGTGGAGTCTTAGTAATTATACATTTTGTTATATGCTTAATTTTTTGTTACAGCGAAAAAAGTCGTTGGTCTAACTAAGATCCGTCTCGAAGATTGTCTCCGCTGCGATGCGTGTTCGTGCATCTATATAGATGAGAACGACTACAACAAACACATGAAGAACTTTCACCGGCAAGATTCGCCCAAAAAACACAAGTAAGCTTGTTCCTGTAGAGTCTGTCTGTTTACTATCTTATTTACGAATGAGTTACTCAATAACATGTTGAGAACAGCTAAAAGAGATATTACTTCACTAATACAATATTGTTTATAATCTACTTTAGTGACAATAGATTACACCCAATATAAATGCTGAGGGAATGAAAGCGTCTTTTGGAGAAAAGCTTTATCTTCATTCTCTTCGCAGTTAACTGTTGCCAAATTTCCTCGCTCTCAGTTATGCTAGGAGGTGGTGTACTGGGGTAAGAAGGAACTACCGGCAAACATGACTAACCAGCGTTGGTGAAACTTGTCTTATATTTGAGGGGAGATTGGCCACATAAAAACTAGAAAATGACAACAGAGTTTCCCAATCGTAGCCTTGCAGTTCCCTCAGCGATGATATCAAGTGTAGCTACTAGTAACTACCTAACTTGAGTAACGAAAGAGTATGGTAAATTTTAATTGATCCACTAGCATTCGCCTATATTTATATTGGGTGTTATCCTTAAATTATATAAGGCTTTTTAAAAAGAAATTATTTTAAACTCTGCCCTCCTCCACAACAAGATTTGATAAGATTTTCTATTTTTCCTCCTGCCCCCTCTATCTGACATTTTTTTTAATAATTTGGTAAATTATATTATTTTAATCTTTAAAATGAAGTGTATTGTAATCAACTATTTTCTTGTGAAATATAAATTCTGTATTTCAATAATTTCTATAAAACATTGAAAATTGATGATTAAAGTTTTTTTTAAATTTTGTTTGCCCATAAACATTGATAAAAAAAACCTTACATAAGATGGATTCCAAGCCCCCTCCTCCAGCCCCTCATAAGATAATACTTAACCTTCCCACCATTCCCCCCCCCCTAAAAAAACTCTTAAATAATTTAAGGATGGCCCCTTAACCACAGTTCACCCTACTCTTGATATACACCAGTCCTCTACTAATGTTACTATAGTAGTAAAAATATGATATAGTGCATATTCATTTAAATGTTTTCAGACAGAAAAAAGGCTGTAGATCTTGTTGTAAACATTGTAACTGTCGAGGTAACCATCAACAACCAAGTGTACAAAAGGAACGCGGGAACAACAACCTCTTCCATTATAATATCAAAGTAAGTAATTTATTTCAATACTTGGAAAACCTCTTTTCGCTTCACGAGGTATTTGTATTATATTTGGAAGAAGGTGTAGGAAAGATGGATTGAAACATATAAAAGGTAACAAACACAAAGTGAGCTACAGATTCATGTAGCCCGGACACACCATTATTATTATTATTATTATTATTAGAGAACACTTCTTCGTCTACCTTAACACTTAGTTGTAGAGTGTATTTTTAACATCAGCATTGTGACTTAAACTAGTATGTCATCGTTCTAGGATAGATGGACTAAAATGGTTTCTCGAAGACTAAACCCAAGGAAATAAAACGAGAAATCAAACCCGACCCAGACGGTTACCCAAACAACCCCTTTACGGTCTCAGGGGTTATCGACTACAGTCACCTTCTTAGTCAAGTTGAGGTGAAGATAAAGACAGAGCCCTCTGATCTTGAGTACTGAAAACAAAGTCTAGTTTATAATACAAGTTATGAACAGGGTGTCTAATGGCTCTTGGGGGGCGGAACTCCCCAATTTCATTGGAGAATAGGGGTAAACGTGTACATCTATTCATTTGTTACACATATATGCCCCCCAGTGGCAATCTTTCAACACATTTAATAAGCCACCATTGTATTTTTTATTGGAATATCAGTGTTCTCCTTAAGGAAAAAGTTTGTCTTTTGATACAAATATAAGATGGATGCTGTGTGCAACGACACTAAATAAACGTGTTGATTTAAAAGAGGAAGATTAACTTGGTCAACAAATATCACACATTAAATTAAATCCTTCACAATATTTTCATCCAAGGGTATATACATATATTTATGTTAGGATAGATGGAAAAAAACTGAGATTAAATTTCTCGTTTTTAGCGATGGGCAAGGATATTAGGAAACAAGAGATATGTTAGGGGGAAGGGGGGGTGTCTGTTCTTGTTTTGAAAATAATTAAAACAGTAAAAGACTTACTTCCATGCCAGGGATAAAGCCCTCACACCCTGAACTCCTAAAATATATTTGGACACACATTTCTCCATCATCATCATGATCAAATGTTTCCAACCTGCGTCTGGGTCAATTTAGTAAAATGCCTCAATCTTCCTCTATCCTGCCATCATGCTTCCTCCTTTAATCACACCCATTCTTCTCCTCTCTGACACTTTCTTTATCTGCTCTCCCATATCTTTCTTGGTCTCCCTTACAGTCATTTTTCCTACGTACTTCATCTCTGTCATTCTCTCCTTTTCCATCCTCATTACTGACCATACCACTCTCAACTTGCTTCCTTTACTAAGTCATATACTCCAACATCCTCATACATGCCCATACCATCTCATCTTGCTTCCTCTACTATCTCATGTACTACAACATCCTCATTACATGACCATACCATCTCAGTCTTGTTTCCTCTACTATCTCATGTACTCCAACATCCTCATTACATGCCATACCATCTCAGTCTTGCTTCCTCTACTATGTCATGTACTCCAACATCCTCATTACATGCCCATACCATCTCAGTCTTGCTTCCTCTACTATGTCATGTACTCAACATCCTCATTACATGACCATACCATCTCAGTCTTGTTTACTCTACTATCTCATGTACTCCAACATCCTCATTACATGCCATACCATCTCAGTCTTGCTTCCTCTACTATCTCATGTACTCCAACATCCTCATTACATGCCATACCATCTCAGTCTTGCTTCCTCTACTATGTCATGTACTACAACATCCTCATTACATGACCATACCATCTCAGTCTTGTTTACTCTACTATCTCATGTACTCCAACATCCTCATTACATGACCATACCATCTCAGTCTTGTTTACTCTACTATCTCATGTACTAACTCCTCATTACATGACAACATCTCAGTCTTGTTTACTCTACTATTCATGTCCATAATCCTCATTACATGCCCTTTACCATCTCAGTCTTGCTCTCTACTATGTCATGTACTCCAACATCCTCATTACATGCACATACCATCTAAGCCTTGCTTCTTTACTATCTCATGTATTCCCTTTACCTCCCCCACTTTTCCCAGATAAATACATTCCTAATCTTTTTCTCATGACAGCTAACATGCTCCTTACAAACTTCATTCCCATGTCCTCCACTTTCCTTGTCTCTCTTACATCACTGTCCATGTTTTTGCTGCATATGTGATGATGGGTACAAAGTACGCCCTATACAACCATGTGTCCATGTATACTAAATTAAATATGTTCTCCTCTGTATGACTATACCAGTGATAATTTCCATCAATTTTTATACAGTTAATGTAGCTTACAAATTATACTCTGAATGTTTAACCATGGGATGTATGCAAAAATAAAACTTATAAAATTAATATTATGACACAAAATCACTCCTTTGAGTGAAATTCAGGCCAATAACAGAGGTTTTGTATGTAACGGATGCCAATGCACTTTTGTAGCTTTAAATTACAAACAAATGTTTACACAAGCTTTTCTAAACCTAAATAACAAAAGAATGAGTTATTGTGAAGCTACGACAGTTAAGAAATCAAACATTCATTTTTAGGAGAATACTGAATCATTGATAACACCTTAAAGGCTTAAACGTTTTAATAAACGTATTGTTGGACACCCTCTAGTAAGTATAGTTTTAACAGATCATTAAAAATATATATTAATATAAAAAATATAGTATAATATATACATAGCTAGAATTATTTTAATTTTGAATTTATTAATTTTGTTAATAAGTAGATTATTATTTTTAATGTGTCTAAAGAGCCTTGATATTACAAACAATTGTATTTTAACATCAAATTTCTACAGCTAAGTACAAATTTTTCATTCAATTTACAAGTTGGTTTTGTGATACGAGATATCATTTAAATGAGATATTATCTAATGCCATATGTATATTCATTTATTTTTAATTAGTGTCAATTAATTCACCGAGACAAATACAAATTTGTGATGGAAAAAGTGCCAATAAACGAAGAGAGAATAAATATTTGTCTTAAGTGTTCCATATCCTGGGGAGAAATGCCTAAGTACGGATTTGTTGGATAGTATCCAAACAGGTGTTCCTAAATTACTTTGGGTTAAGTCTCCCTTAACTTTATTTTTAAGTAAAATTTATACTGTGCTCACTTTTAATGAATCCACTTTTAACTTACTTCCGATCTTATTAAATACCTTAATACAATATAGTAAATATATTTTTAACAAGCACACACCTCAAACATGTAACCATTTAAGTATAATCTTGTGATACAATGTACGATTATTATTTTTTCACTAACATACAAATAAACAGGAGAATACGTAGTATAACATTATAGATTATATAAGAGTTTATAACATATTTCATTAAATTAAGAGAGTAAAGTGTGAATTATTTATTTTATGCGAGTGTATAGTAAAAGTATAAAAAAAAACTTATTTTGTATAACTAATAAATTAAATATATTTTGATACAACAAATAGTTGTAGAAGTTTAATATGTTTATTAATATTGTGTGTTGTGCAAGTAATTTAATTTGAACTCAATATAAAATATATTCTGCTGTGTTTATAGACAAATAAGAAAAATAACTTAAGTATTTTTTTAAATATTAGATTGTTAGTTTTGAAAAGAATAAAAAAGCAAAACTTCATTGCCAACTTTACAACGAGATTGCTGTAGTATTTATCTGGTGGGGAAACCTCCACATTGTACCCTGTCAGAGATCCAGCCCCAATCTTCCAGCTCAGAGCAAAGAATTATAAATATAGGTTATTTGACATTTTGTTCTAATAAAATCTAACCACCTGCCTCTTATAGTTCTTAAATCATTCCAGACAGCTTATCTACCCTTGCAAATACTACTGAAATGGCTACAATTTCATATATTAGGCGTGTTTTCACGATTGACATGCTAGTGATGTTTGTAACTAGAGCGTTTTCACCTTCCTGGTATTACAACTCGCTACAAGTATTTATGACCGAGTCATTGCTAAAGCTCGATTTGGTAATGTTTTTCTTGACCAAACTAAATAGTCTGGTATCAACCAATAAACTTGAGAATTGTGAACCAATTTTAAAACAGCATGACTTCTTAAGTTAGATTTAAATGAGGATAACTTTGTAATCAAAGGATTTTAACACGTCTTATGTATAAATTAAAATTAAGAGCAATTACTATCTAGAACTATATCACACTAAGTACTTTAAAAAAATCGTTTATTTATGGCTATAAGAAATGAGCTAGTCCTATTTACTTTTACATATGTGCAATACTTAATGTTTTTTTTTTTTAAATATATATGTTGAGCTTGATATGTTTTGTAAATATTGGGCCTATTCAAAATAACCAGCAATCTAAGAATAAAATCAATTAGGTCATTTTCCATTGATTTGCAGTACAAGTAGGTTTACATGAATTCACCTACCGGCTGTTATATCTACTCTACCTCAGCCATATTTTTTTATGTTGAAGAAAAACAACTCAATGTCGTTTTTTACTCTCCAGTTTGGTCAGTACCACTTAGTCGAAAACATTCGATATCAAAATGTAGCCAAGTAAACCTCGAAAACTTGTCCATTGATAGTTTATATATGTTCACTTAAACATTTTTTTTTTAAAGGTCTAGATTTTACAAGAACAAGGTGTAAATAGATTGTAATAAATATTATTTTAACGGCAAAAAATATCTACCTAGCTTATGTGTAGTAAGATTTAGGAACAACTGTACAGACATTTTAGTGAAAATATTCTAGTCATAATTTACATGTGTCATATTTCTAACAAAATTTTGTACCTTTCTTTTTTTGTGTAATAAAAGTATCCAAGCATTTGAAAGTGTTAATTTATAACTTTTGTTCTGTTTGTTGGGTCAGGGCCACACCCATAGGTGTGTGTGTGTGTG
The DNA here is from genome assembly GCA_033556935.1 of Timema podura. NCBI lineage: Eukaryota > Metazoa > Arthropoda > Insecta > Phasmatodea > Timematidae > Timema > Timema podura. Next base: position 18,074,124 of record JAVRXN010000006.1, on the reverse strand, counting down.
TAGTGTGTTGGAAAGGTTTGGCTGCGCAGGGCCCCATTATTTGGGGGGGTGCGGGAGTGTGGTGTAGGAGTGCCTTGTGTTTGCTTAGGTGACATAGGGGGAAAAAACAAGTTGGGGTGGGAAATTTTCGGTCACGTGCTCGTTTAATAATTTCCCTGTACAGGCGATCAAGCAAATATTGTCAGTGTAAAAACAAATAAAAGCATACTCATGTGATTTAATCTATTGAACGAGTGAGGCTTCTAGCACTAAGGTGATTCCTGCAATAGGCTTCTCCTCGAATACATACATTTTGACAGGGAATTTTTAAAATGGTTGAAGGGGGGGGGGAGGGGGGGATGGTTAGGCCGAGTGGGAAAGTAAGCTGGGATTGTCAGCTTTTTGTTTCCAACAGTGTTGTCATCGCACTACCATTTTTTTTTTTCCGCTGAGGAACTTAAGTGTTATTTAGTAATTCAGAAAATGAATTGTCACTGCACGGTTCACCCGGGAGTTGTGGCTCGAGTTTGAATCTTGGCTACTAAGATTCATTGAATATTAATGATTTAAAATAATGGACTATTACACGTGTCGTGACAGTATTTATTGCACCAAATACTACTAGGCCTATTATAAAATGTGTTTTTAGATGGGAAAACTATGTATTACTAAGCAATTTATTGAAATAATTTGAGTGGTGAAAAATTAAGGGTTATTTTATTATTATTTTAGCACCGAGTCTTACTATCTGTTCGGGGTATACTCACATGTACTAATTACGCTAATTAGTTATAGGGATTAGGAAAGCTGCATTTAGAGGATGTGCACTCGCATTTGCATAGAAAGAGTGGGAAATCATTTATAATAAAGCTACCTTCAGTACACCCGACTGAGATCAAACCCCGATCTCCCCGACTTAAACAGTCTAGTCTACGACAAGAATGACACCTCAGTGACCATGTTAGCACCAGAGCGGGTTTTAGAGTTCTTTATTTGTAGTAAAAAAAAGTATTACTTTTCGTTATTATTATAATAGTTAACAGAGCTCATGATGGGCACCTTGCAAACTGGCCGACAAGCTGTAAAAATGTTGGAATGGCACGTAAGTCCAAGTGGCCTACAGGACTAGGACCAACTGGTCAACAAGCTTATGCACAAGAAGCCAAATTGATTGAGAGCCAACTGGTTGACTAAATAAATACAAATATTTCAAAGCTTGAGTGTGTCAAGTGATCGACACGTTTAGGACCATGTGATAAGATATACAACTGTTCGACATGAGAGGACCTACTGGTATACAAAAGTCGAGATGGATTCAATGAATCAATTGACCGACAAGTTAACACATTGCAAACAACGTGATCAACAAAAAAATCGTAAACGGAAAATAGCAAGTAAAGTCTATGAAATAATTTTTAATATAATTTATAACTAATAAATACCCACATTTGCGGTCAAATGGTCCAATGCTTCAATATCCCACTGTAATGGATTGCCAGTGTTGAGATTGCGGTTAGAATCCCGGTCATAAGTAGAGAGGTATTTTCCCCTTAAAAGCTTACTCACTACCCCACCATGCAAACGAGTGCATATTTCCTTAAATTCTACCTTTCTAATTCATTATCCTACATATAGCTTAAACAAGGAGTGAGAAGCTAAGGAAAAAAATAACAATTTAGTGATTTTTTTTAGCACTGTGTCTTACTACCTGTTCGGGTGATACACTAATTTTGTGGATTAAAATCATCATTAGTAAGGCAACGAAAGTTGGTCTTTTTGGGCCAACCAGTTGGCTGTCGAATCATTTTGTCCGCGTATGTATGAGTTCAACCAGGTAGTACAATTAATGCCCTACTCATGTCGGCCACTTGAACCCCATTGCTCCTGTGTGTCAATCACATGTATGTTTCCACTTTGTCCTCCCTGAGAGGAGAATAACGGTAGAAGGATATAGGAAGATGGAGGCATTTTACTAAACTGACCAGGTCACAGGCTGGAAACAGTTGATGAAGATTATGATGATTTACTTTTTTGGGCATTTCCTGGTAGAGGGCGAGGCAAGTAACTAAAGCCCCCACAAACAAAGTTTTCCAAGGTCCTCACGTCTGCTAAGGGCAGCCCTGCTGTTGGTAATCTTATGTAGGGCTTTTTCAACTTGTGTTCAAGGAATTTTTTTCCCCCCAAGATTGAGCTTAATGACAGCAAATACATTATAAATAGTTTCATCAACACGGCTCGGGCCTTAAAATAGTTTTACATTTTTGTTGCTAATGTTTATGAAATCTGAAAATAATTATCTTGTTTCATACTTTTAAAATTTTTCTCATCATAATCAGTCCCTTCGCCTAAATCTGTGGAGACCTGAGCGCTTCTTCCCCTAGCTATAGCAGCACAGCAATGATTATTTCACCTAGTTGGGTGGTTACACTTACATTCCCTTGTTTGTACTAGTTTTGACAATTATTCAAATTTAGGCAACACGTCTTTATTATTTTAAAGTAGCAAAGGGTTCCACAATTAAAATTTTTCAAATACATCAAAGATGATTTCAAAAAACCTGTTTTATGGATAGTTTTCTGAAAGATTAAGCAAAAAAACACAATTAAGATAGAAATTAAAATTTATGAGATTTTTTTAAAAACATTAAATACCTACTCAATGCTTTTTAATTTCATTTGTAAAACTGAAAAAATATATATATTTTTTTTATTTTAGATTTTGAACAAAATTATTTTCAAAAAAATCGTTGTTACAATATCTTATTGCAACATTAAAAGGTGGTTAGAAGCATTCTAGGTTTTGTACAGATCTTGAGTCTTGAATAAGGCCCTGGATTATGTCGCATAAAAAAAATATGCACGGGAGACTGAAAATAAGAGAGGTCAAGAAACAAGAAATATATAAATCTTATTTTATAAGCCTTTTTCTTGTCTCTTTCAAAGTATTAATAGTTGAGCCTTAAAACATACTTTTTTTTAGGGCATTTCGCAAGAACCCTTTGGGATTGTCTTTGAGGGAAAAAATATATTATAAATATAAATAAAGTTTACTATAATAAACATTATGAAGTGATTAAAATTTTGCCAAATTTATAAAATGAAATGATATTAGAATATGTTATTTGTATTATGAGCCTCTTATCATATTTTTAGTTCACTTTGGTCACTAGTTTGGTTTTGATAAATGTCATACCTACTGCGGCTATTGCATTTACCTTAAGTCCTCCAGTGGAAATTCATTAGTGATAGAAGAAAAGTCACACAATATAGGCATTGAAAAAAAATTACAGCAATTTTACAATATTTATAAAAGGGATGGATTAAATAGCAAGCTATTGTAGCCCCATTCAAATATCATTTTACTATTTTTTATCAATCATGATATGTGCGTTTGTACAGTTGTCATTGTAATATTGGCAGTATAAAGCTCTCCGCAAAGAAGGTGGTTGCGTTATCTGAAAGCTTGAGGTCTTATTTAATCGTTCATATGCAGCTAATGATTTTTGTACGTCCATCATGGACTCTGCCTTAAAATATGAGTGACTAGTGATCTTGATAAAAGGCTGCCAACTGGGTAGTTTGACGGTAAAGAGTATTAGCACACTAAGCGAAAGGTCCCAGGTTCAATTCCCACGTCTAGGGTCATTTTTTAATTTAAAGAATATTTATAAAAGTGCCTGAAAATTAAGAACAACAAGAAGCTACATATAACATATTTTAAAGTAAAATTAATTGGTAAGGTGGTGATTAATAAACCAAACAAGTCAGATTTATTTTTAAAAAAAGAAGAAGCATTTACATTTTTTTGCTTAAAAATATACTGTTTGTTTACAATACATCACCTAAACTACGCAAGACAATTTTACCATCACAACACAAACAAATTAAAAAATTTGACTGTGCCTACTTAGTTGATCATGTATATAAAAAAAAGCACAAACAAATTAAAAAATTTGACTGTGCCTACTTAGTTGATCATGTATATAAAAAAAGCATATTTAACTAAAAATAAAAAAGTTATTCCATAACCATTATATTGGGCTAACCTATTTCAAAACAAATGTCCCTAAATTTTTTTTTTCAAAGTGGGGAAAAAATAACTTTATGAAATACAACTGAAAAAAAAATTGATGGTTAAAATTAATGAGTTAAAATCAGATTATATTCCCCAAATTCATTCCTGAGCATCAGATCAAATACGGTAATTTTTTATTGCAGTAAAATTACCTAAATTAATTAACAAAATTAACACAATTTAGTTACTAAAATTATGTACCAATTAAAATTTGGCATCTACCGTTAGACCAACAAATATAATGATTATAAACAAAATACATGACATAGTAAAGGACCCTTTTATTACTCTAATTATTATTACTGTTTGAAATCTTAACTATTTTTTAAGGGTCACAGATTTAACATGCACCATAATCACAACCATAGAAACATTTTGAAAAAATGAGTATATTCAGTAAAGAAAACAATATTGAATTGTTTATACCTAAAAAAACTAATATCACAAAATACAATAAATGTCAAATTATTAGTCACATGTTTCCTGTAATGGGCATTTGTCTTCAAATTAGAGGGGGAAAAAAAACAAGAAAAAGAACACTAACCAACAATAAATTGTAATTTTGCATTTTAATAAATCGGTATTATTCTCGATTTTTAAATAAGAAATAAATATTAACACTTAAAAAACCATTAGCAGTATATTTTATGTAATTTTTATGTAGCATCGCATCTTACTACCCGTTAAGGTTATATACTAATGGTTTTAGGGGTTAGGGAGGTTATATTTAGAGGAAGTGTACCTGCATTTGCATGGAGATAGAGTGGAAAACAATTTTGGAAAAAAAAGCATCCTCAGTACACCCGACCAAGATTCGAACCTCGATGTCATCGGCAATATAGTCTAACATGAGAGTAGTGTGTTAGACCATACGCCCTACGAAGCGAGTTAAATGAACATAAAAGATTGTAAAAACCAAGTTGTATAGTAACATTTTAATTTGTTTTTAAAAAACCCATCGTCAAATCAAGTTCTTGTTATTAATGTTAATTTTTAATGTATTGCTTATTTAAATAATATCAATATTGTCTAACAAATATGTGCATGTGAACATATTTAAATCCATATTATGTAGGAAAAAAAAAATTCATCATCATTTATTTATGACGGTACTTTAAATTTTATCAGAAAAATTGAATTTTAATTTTATTGAAATTTTAAAGCCTCATAAAGACAATTTTACAAATTAAGGCGTTTTGTCAATCTTGATTTTTAATAGTATTTTCATTTATTACACATGCTAACACACACACGCACCGCACACAATACACACAAATAAAATAAGACATGCAGCTCTACAAACAAACTTTTTTTAAAACTACCTTTTTTCTTATCTATATTTTTGTTTGTGATGACAAGGCACTATTATCATAAAAAAATATTGATTCTAATAATCATTTTCCTAGCATAACTACCAAACTCAACAATATTCCATTGAAAGATGTAATAGCTGATTAACTAAGTTATCACATTTTAAATAATTGTGTTTCACCTGAAAATAACACAACTATTGTACAGTGTTTAAAAAATATATCTATTTATTAAAAAGAACAAGGCTCGGTTTTGCACTTCACTTTCCCCATCTTTAATGTTAATGCCAACTTAAATCTATTTTCATGTCAAGAAAATCATATTTTTAGCCTCACGTCACCCCTCCCCCCTCCCACCCTTCCTTAAAGGTACCTTATGAACATGGCTAGCTCAAGTTACTGTTCCTTTCAAACCATATCTCACTGGCCATTATTTCTCTCGTCCAACCCTCACATAACCAAGTCGTCTAAGTGACTTTAGTTCTTTCTTCCCCCCCCCCCCCCTTCCCAATATGTTGGCATTTGTGTCTATAAAAATAATGGCAGCTTTTGCATGAATGCTTTTATAAGCCTTTCGTCTAACAAGAACGAGGAAACTGTTCCGATAACAAGTCCATTACAAGTGAAGTATCTTGGGACTTTTAAAAAAATATATAAAGGGATTAAAACAGCTTTTATTCTGCTGAATGAGTTTAGAAGTTACTGGCAAGAACTCAAGACCTGCAAAATACCCTCCCAAAGTTGTAGTCAGACGCCAATTAAGCCTCGACCTATGTTTTGCATTTTACCATATGCTCGGGCGTTAAAGAAATATTTACACTGATGGGGTAGAAATATTAAATTTAGAGAAAATGGATTTGCATTTGTGTAGAGAAAGAATGGGTAAATAATGAGGGAAAAAATCATCCCAGAACAAGATTCAAACCCAAACCCTATCGTCACTGGCAAATAAGATCAACTTGACACCTTTGTCTGCATACCCACAGTGCAGGTGATAATTTAAAAAACTTGACGCATACAAACTCAAGGTTTTTGTTGTTTTAATCCACTACGTCTTACTACCCGTTTGGGTGATCTGCGTATTTTACACTAATAATGGATGGGGAAGGAAGGATTTAGGGAAATGTACCAACATTAGAATGGAGGGAGGATAGGAAAACATTTAGAAAAAAGTCTCTCGGTACACCCAATCAGGATTTGAACCCCGATCCATTCTTCATTGGCAATCCAGTATATTGGAAGAATGATGTCTTAAGCCATGCAACCACTAAGGTGGGTATAAAGTGAAGTTTAATGTAGCTAAAGGTCAGCTGAGAGAATGACTAGGTTAAACATATTTATCAGAACTTGCGAGAATATTTTATTAACAGTGATAATTAAGTGATATATTAAAATAATTACTGCTTTGTGTGTCACCAGATAAAATAAAATAATTTGAAGACATGTCCATCAGAAACCGTGAGTTTAAAATAAAATAAAAAAATTACTATAGCTATTTTTCAAACAAAACTTTTTTTGATGTCAAATTCCAAGATATACCTTAAGCAAACCCCATAACAAAAGTAAGAGATGGCTCCTTTGAATACTGAAGAAGATTTTAGGATAAATATTTCTGCTTGTATCTTTTTGATGAGTGATATAATACAACGTAATTCTTTAACCAAATTAAAAAATATTAAATAGCCAAGCTATTATATTTGTTGATTACGATTATAACTGCATCTAAATATCATATTCATTAAATTGAAAAAAATACACCTGTAAACAGGAATCGAACCTGGGACATTTGGCTTACTACACCAATACTCTAACCAATGAGCTAGCCAGGAGTCGTCCCATGCCCAGGGTCATTCTTCCCTCATATTTTAAGGCAGAGTCTGTGATGGACGTGAGGTAAGCGTCAGCTACCGTATGAGTGATAATTTAAGATCACGAGCTATCAGCTAATGCAAAAACACCTTCAACTTGGGAGGGAATTAATTTACCACTTGGCGAATATGCTAAGTTAGCTGGTAAATTTGTTGTATAAGGTTAAATTGGTTTTCAAACAATTTTTTTACATAACCTTGTGTTTAGTAAATAATCATTTACAGAAGAAAAGATAAGTTATATCTGGAAATTTGACTTTTTTTCCCTCATACATTTAATACACACAATAACTCTTTGGTAAATTTAGTTAGGAAAGAATAAATTCCACTCTATTTTATTTTAAACAATTACAACATATTTATTTTATAAACAATGTTTTCATGAGTGCAATTACATAAAAAGCATGTTATCTGCCATGAGGAGAAACAAGATTAGGAATGAAGTTGCCCAGGTAAGAATTTGGTTATAGAGAGTACATGAGATATTAGAGGGAGCAACACTGAGATGGTATGGGCATGTAATGAGGATGTTGGAGTGCATGAGATAGTAGAGGAAGCAAGACTGAGATGGTATGGACATGTAATGAAGATGGAAAAAGATAGGATGCCGAAGAAAATGTTGCAAATAAAGAAAAGTAGACTCTCGATTTTCCTGGTTAATTAAATGAGGAGAAAGGAAGTATGGATAATACAAGAAATCCCTCCCCCCCTCCCCCGTATATACATTATATAATTAATGAATTATTGAAAGAAGTCCTTTATTCATTTGTTTCCTCTCTGAGGGTTGTACTTATTGGTTACGTTTCAGTGCATGCATTCATTGTGTTTGTAAAGTGTCATCTTGCTTCTCCAAATATGTAAATATGTCAGGTCAGCACACATTCCTCAACCTTCAGTACCTTGGCTACCAAGTACTGACAAGCTTTATCATCCGGTGAGCTGAGCGTGCTACTATTTCCTTGTCTCTGTCTGCCTCTCTCTCACTCTGAGAAGAGTAGAATGTATTCAGACGGTGGTGTATTGTTTGAGACATATTTATTATTATTATTATTAGCACCGCGTCTTACTACCCGTTCGGGTTATACACACTTACGCTAATGTGTGATGGTAGGGTGATTGTGAGATGAAATGGAGGACCTACAGTTTAACGTGGAATCCGAACCACGGTGGAGGCCTGGCATTCCTCATATTCACAAGTTGTGATTAATACACTGCGACATATTTAAATATAACCACGGTTAACCTCCGCAAACCGATTGATCCGCCCCCGGTAAATCAAGGGCCTACTGTAAATTGGAAAAAGACAACAGGGAAGGCCAAGAAAGAGATGGGAGGAGCAGATAACAGAAAATGTTCGAGTGAAAGGAGACGAATGGAAGAAATTAAAGGAGGAATAATGGTTGAAGGGTAAAGGAAGATGGAGGCATTTTACTAAACTGACCTGGCCACTGGCTACGGTTTATGATGATGGTGATGATGTTGAATTACATACAAAGAAACAACTTTATCCCTCGAAACATTAAATATGTGAATATATTTTAATGATTTTTTTTACAAACATAGATTAATGTGTAACATTTTGTATTTTTGAAGTAGTGTTTAAATCTTTTATCAGTCAATAATTTTCATCTACTAAGTATTATCAGTTCAAAATTTTTGTGCAAGATTGTCTTGACAACCTAGATTAAAAAACATTATCAAATTGCACCCATGAGACATAGTCCACTAGTAAAAATAATATTTTAACACACCACCTAGTACAAAACAAATCTATAAAATTGTGAGATTATGATATATATCACATTATTACTAAATAACCTCGATATTAGTGCTAGGATATAAAAGCTTATATACTAATCATATTGATCGAACTAAAACCGTTTCAAGAAAATTACCATTTCTACCTGAAAAGAAGACCAAGTTGTTTTTTCTCTCCTATAAATGTTTAAGAAAATATTCTTAAGACTAAAGGTCCTTGAATATTTGAAAAACTTTGCTGAATAGAAATTTTCAAACAAGTTAAAACTTTGTGACCATGAAAATAAAGTCGACCTTAGAGGTGTACAAATGGTGCGGTACTTGCTTAAGTGACAAGGAAAAAAACAAGTTAGGGTGGGAAATTTTTGCTTGCTTGTGAATACATAAATTATTATTAAAATGGAGAGCTTAAGTTTACTAATGAATTAACATCAGTTGAAGTGTTCATGGATTTTTTTTTCCCCCACAAAAGTTAAAACTTTCTGTTTCTTGGATAAAATATCAATTTTACTACAGTAGATTGCTTAAACAACTTCGCGAACCGTAAAAAACAAAAAAAAAAAAAAAAAAGAAAGAAAGAAAAAAAAAAGAAAGAAAAAAAAAGCACACCATTAGTTGGAAACATCTGGTTTTAGTGGTTAAGAAGCTTCAGAACTGCCAACACCATAGGAAATAAAGCAGTGTGATATCCGTCTTTAAGTAAGGGGAACCCTTAATGAGTTAGAAACAAAAACTAAAGCAGATTTAAAGCTCTTTCTTCCTAAAAAAAAAATTAAAAAATCGGGCAATCTAAGATTAAAGATTGTCTTTATTCAGATAGATATGGTAAGCAAAGTAATTATATCTGTACCTCTCAGGCTTATGAATTCATAAAACAATAAAACATAGCTAAAAAAAAAGAAAAAAAAAAATTGAGGTTGACTGTAAAACCTGTTGAAAACTCATCTGTGTCAACTTTAGCTATTTACCGAGTGAAATTTTATTATAAACAACTTCTAGATATTGTTATACACTAACCATTCGATTTGCAGCAAAATGATTTCATTAATACTTATTTCCAAATTCACATAAAGAAAAGACAGGGAAATAAAAAAACCTTGCTTGCACCCAGTCGGAATTAAACTCCAGCCTCCTGAGGCAATGAGGAGTACCAACCACTTACTCTGCCGGTAATACTTGGCTATGGGAGGATTGAAAGGAGGATTAGTAAAAGTAACTGCAACCACCATCCCCCCCTTTTTTTTACCTAAGCCTTACAAACCGGTTCATGTTATATGCCAATATACTCTAATTAGGCCAATTGGTTAAGGATGGTAAGATTGAATTTGGAGGAAGTGTACTTGTATTTACATAGAGGGAAAGTGGAAAAACATATTGTAAAGACTAAGCTAAGTACATCCTACCAGGATTTGAACGCCAAAATCGAATTTGATAATGATTAAAAAAATAAATACTCGACACTCAAATAGTCTTGTCATAAAGAATTATTTGTTTAAATGTATTCAAAACTGAACGATCAAACATAAGACTTGATTAAAAGCATTGATGAATAAGATGCAGGAGAAACATTTATTTCTCCCAAAACAGCCAAATATAACATGATTGATGACCAAATTCCTTTATTTTCCCAAGTTTTTCATTTCCGGCCAGTCTGAGGCCACCTCGAAAAGTTAGCTCCCCGCATCCTGTACTCTTTAGCAATATTGCTCAAGTTGTCGGCAGTTAAAAGTGGGCAATAACGGGTACTTTTTGCTTTGTGCGTGCACCACATTTCAATACCCATTTGGTCTAACTGCACATTTACATTATTTGGATAGGGATGAGGAAGGTATAATTTAGATAAGGTGTACCAACAATTGTATGGGAGGAGTGGAAATACACATACATGCAGGCGGGAAACAAACCCCAACCGCCTCGTCTTCGGTAAACCAGACTATACAAGATTGACTTCTTAGTCTGCGTGCCCATTAATGCAGGTGATTGTACTAATGATGATTTATTAGCAGAAAAAAATATATAAAAAAAACACTATGTCATCAACCCACAATCAATGACCGAGAGGGCACCGCGTCTGTTGCGAAGATAGTGCCAATTTCTGCTGCTAAAGCGTGCCATGTGGTCAGCACACAAACTACTCGGCTGTTAATCTCAGTTTTATAGACCGGAGCCACTACTTTTTAAAATAAAGTGCCTCCTCATTTGTCCTCACAAGGCTGAGTTTGACCTCGTTCCAGACAACATCACTCCACAGAAAAATCTGGAATACCGAGTATCGAACCAGGACCTCTGGATATGTAGCCAGAATTATGACTACTAGTCACAGAGCATACAATTTTTTATATATATATATATGCCTAATGCAAATAATTTTGATCATGAATAAATCTTGGTTAAAAGTGTATCAATAATAAAACACCGGACATTTATTTACTAATATTTGTTGAAACAAACCAAATGTTAATGTTAAGTTCACTATAACAAGATTTCACTTTAAAATGGTTAAACAACAGATAAATTTTCTCCACAAATTATTTAAAATTTAATTAGATCTTATTTTTTTATATTCAACCTTTACAAATGATTATTTTATAAACCTAGAAAAAAAAGGTGTTCTATTAAAATAATTACTAGCCCAAAAACCACGGAAATAACATTTCTTTACACATGTGTGTATAATACAGTCTAACTAAGTTGTCATTAAAGTCGACTACACCATTTGTGGATACGTACTAAAATTTTTTTTAACCTAAAACAAATAGACCTTGCAGATACACACATATTAAGACTAAAAACACTGCCGACACAATGCTGTGAGACCACAATGCGAGCACATCACATAACATGCTCAAAAAAGCGCATAATATACAACTTGTTTACATAGGCACTGGACACAATGTGTTAAGATGGGGATGGAGGGAGCACAACAAAAGGCCAATGCTTTTGCAATTCAAATACATTTTATCGGCCAAAATAAATCAAAACACTGTTTCAATAGAAAAACAGAGATTAATTTTCTTCTTATGGTAATATCAACAGCTGTTGAATATCTGTCAAGGATGACCTGGAATTTAATGACAACCTTTTCTCTTCATTTAAAAAGTTACTCGTCTAGTGCCGCTATGTTCATAGCAGATCTTCGACAACTTTTTATATCACCATGTGAAGAAAATTAAGCTTCATGTTTCTACTGGAGAAATTTGATTTATTTTAACAAAAAAAAAAAAAGTTTTGCAATAAAAACTGAACAGACACCGACCTTTTATCATGTCCCCTACATCCCCACTTTAAGGTGGGCGCACACCTGATAGTCTAAACATTCTGAAGTAAAAACGTTTCTGTTCAAAAGTATTTCGACTTAACAAGCCAAGATAACATCCTAAGGATAACACTTAACTTGGTAGGTTATACAGCTGAAACAAAATGATGTGGTTTTACGTATTTTTCTTTAAATAAACTTCTTGGAACTAAGACCAATACCATTTTACCATAGTTTAAAAACAATCTTCTTCTCAAGTCAACAACTGGAAGGTTGGTTTGTTGCGACTTCTATCCATCCAGCGCTAGGCATGCACCCAGCCCTTTAGCTGGTTAGTAATTCCTGCACCATCTAGTAGAAACCCCCATGTACTAGGGGAATTCATTAAAGTTGGTGGTTCCCTGTTGTCCTCCAAACAGAATTTCTATGAGTGAGCGTGAAAGGGTCTATCAATTTTGTCGGGAAAAGTATATCAAGTACCTTCCTGGGTTCTTTTACATGCCACAGTCGACATGGGATTGATGGAGTTGTACTAAGAATTTTAATTGCTCAAGAAAGATCCATCAGCCCGGCTGAGTCTGAACAGATGCACTTTACCCCAAGACACCGAGGTCAACAGCCCCAATATTAGTAGTGTTCTTATCCATATTGGTAGTACCTTTGTCTAACCTGTCACTCTCGTTAGAAATGCGGAGGACCGGTTTACTAAGGGTGATTTTCCTCAATTGGTTTCACTCTCTCTATCCACACAAATGTGGCTACATTTAATATAAGATTTTACCTCCCTCATCCCTATTCATTAGCATAAAATTATGTATGAATAAATATGAAAGGGTACCAATACGTATAGGGCCTTTAATAATAAACCGAAAAAAAAATTAGTCATGAATAACCAAAAACGTTTTTTGCTTCTGACCATTTTGACTAACTAGTGTAGCCCCAGCCTTTGATAACTTCATAATCACAAAAACATACACACACACAAAAAAAAGTGCAATTATATATCCTTACAATAAATTGTTGATTCACAAATATTTTAATTATCTTTGTAAATGTTTTAATTTATAAATTATCAGTTTGCTCTTAGAACACATGTTGTAAACTTTTTATTGTACTGAAATAAGTTCTCATTATATTTTCATCGGATTTTTGTTGTTATTGAGCCATACAATACAAATATAGGTTTAAATGCATTGATTTTAGTTTGAATTGTAAAAATACTTCAAAAGAATTAGAGAAATGATCACATATCCCTGATTTTATACTCTTTTTTTAAAAATCTAACATACAAAAAATTATTTTATGCAAAATTGTATTGTATTTATTCCTAATACAAGATAACGTTCTATCCCTAAATGTTTAAAAAAATATATCAAATCTAATTGCAGATTAACAAACAGTTATTTGATGCAGGGAAAAGGTTAGTCAGTTTAGGAATCTTATGAAATTCCAGGGTACGTAGAATTTTTTTGAAGAGGGTGTGTACTTGGTACACAGTATTTCAACAACTTTTAGGGTAGAATTGAAGACCTTTTATTTTATGGTGGATATAGATATAACGCCCTCTTCCAAGACTAAGGGAATACATAGCATAGTTAGACCTTCGCGGCTAGTTATTTTTAAATCTCACCGTATTTAGTAATTTATGAATTTTCACCCATTTTAAACCAATTTAATTGTTTTTGGATTAAATCTGACCCTATATATTTATGAAAAAAAAAAAAAAACCCCTACATTTATTAATATAATTAAAATATAAACTGCTAATGTGATTTTTTTAATTAAGATAGAGGATTATATTTTCCCTTTTTTTCCTTTATTTCCCTATAAGTTTATAAAGGCTTGGACTTAAAACATCAGCATTTACTCTCTGTGTTCCCTCTACAATTTGTTTTATTTCACAAAATATTGGTTTATTGGACTAGCCGCAGAGATATATAATAATATATGTTCAAGAGATAGACATTTGTTTAAAGCTCTCATCTCAAACTCTAAGCCATTGGTTCTCAAACTGGGGTACACGTACCACCAGGGTTACGGCAGGATCTCTCAAGGCAAAATTAGTAAAAATGATAAAAGAACAAAATGAGGCGGAGAATTTTCGAGATAACTCCTTTGATTACCTGGCGTTTGTAATTTGGGGAAATTTTATCGTGGGATAACAAAAGACTTTCAGTAATGATCAAAGGAATCCGACACATTAGCTCAGTCGGTAGCGTGTCTGTCTACTGAGCTAAGGGTTCCCGGGCTCGATTCCCAGCATGGCCAAAAAATTTATCATTGGTGAAATATGGGTTTACCTTTTAACATTGATAAAATAACGTCCGAGGACTGGATGTTGTGCCTGTCCTAGTGTTAAGTTAGATTATAAGGCATATAAAGCTATGACAGGCCTAGCAAGCGTAGTGTAAAATATATGGCTTGAATAATAAACTGGCCACAGACTGGAAACAGTCATGGGTGTAAAAAAAAAAGTCATGACCAAGTGGGTACAATCTAAAAATAATTTTGAGAATCACTGCCATAAGCTACATCAGGAATTGTGACTTCTAGTAAATAAGTCAAAAATTAGAATCAACAAAAATATCCCTTTGTTTCCCTGTAAATTTTCTAAAAAAAACCCAACCACTTTAGGGCATCTTAGGTAAAGGGTTATCTTGTATTAGGGTGAATATGGTATTAGGCACACTTAGAACTAACAACCGCATGACAGTATTTTTTAAATAAATACTCCAAGAGCAATGCTGGTATGTCATGAAAATTCCTCCACAATAAACTCCACGAGAAAAATTTAATAATAACAATAAGTTGAATTTTTTTTTTATCAGCAGTAGAGTAACAATGTAGCTCTAAGTCGCCGATAATTAATAATTATGAATGTAGAGAAGAATAAAAAAACAGATTACTTTATAAAATGCAATTCTTGTCATATAAAGAAATAAAAAGAAATCGTGCTTTCACAAACATAGATACAAATGGCAAGATATAACTTGTGATTACATAAAACGTTAATATTATTCACAACTACGAGTTAAGGAAAGAAAAATATCTGGATACTTCTAAAGTTATTCCTGATTAATATTAAAATAGCTACTATAGCTAAACTGCCATGCAAATGCATGATATACAAGTGTTTCTTCACTGATTATAGAAATACAATAAAACATTCTATAATACATAGTTGGTAGATATTTTTCCAAGACAAAGGTGACATTTCAAACAATTCATAGCAAAATTGAGCAAAAAATTGGTTAATAAAGAACAATAAACAACCGGACATGATTAAAGTTGAGTCAATTTATATATTTCTTTAATTTGAAATCTTTGGGAATACCAGGTCAACTTTTCCCAATTGATATATTTTCCCTTCAATTCTGATTTTGTTTACACGCATTCTAAAGTGTTTTTATGCTCTTTTTTGTGTGTTAGTGGGCCTGGTATATAATTAATTATTTCAACTGTATGCTGGGGTTTTTGAAACTTATTTTAACATAATTCTTGTACCAACTTAACAATCAGATAGATAATTTATAGTTTAAATGAATATGAATGACAAACCATTTAAATTCCAACTAAATGTGAAAACATTTTGTAACAATAAGGTACCCTGAATTACGACACTTGTGACGCTTTTCAATCGCCACCATGCCTCAAACTTGAGGCGCAGGCTTCACAAATATAACACCTTAGTGACATGATGTTACCGCTCCGCATCGGTATCCAATGGCTTGTATGGTTACCCCTTTTAAAATTACAAGACCCACTGTATTTATTTTAGCTACAAACGTGTTATTAATAACAGTTAAATCTGCATATTACAATTGAGTTCAGTACATACATTGATAATTTTAAAAATAAAAATGAATGGCTTCAAGTTGTGACGATTATCCCGTTACAACAATAGCCTGGAACCTGACCTCTCATAAGTGCGGGGTGAGTATTCCTGTATAGTATTTTACATAACGCCTAAATACAAAATTTAAGCTAAAAACAAAATCATAATTCAAGGGTGTGTGGGTGAAATTTAACCAATAAGTTGGTTTTTTAGATGCAGTATGGTTAATATTTAATGCTTTGTTAATTTCCGATCAGTTCAAGATTTTTGGAAATTCAAATATGAGATTCAGATCTGATTGTTACAATAGTAAAAGAGAGGTGTTGCCATGTCCGAAAATACTACAGCACTGGTCTATCTCCCCTCTGAAGAACATTAAGTTTGAATCCTGTTCACATAAATTGTTGTTTAAAAATATTATTTACAGTCTTAAGTTTTTAAGCTCAATTTCTAATACTCAAGTTGGATATTTTACACCTTAGTTCTTTTAGCCATGGCATAACCTTTACAAGGTTTAAATATTTTTTGACAGTAATTTCAAATAATGTTAAAAACCAAACAAACCTATATCCCAGTATTCTTAAGTTTAATGAACGGGAGAAACATTTAAACTCGAATAATGGGTAAATATTTAGGGGGAGAGACGGAAACACAGAGTTTATATAATAATAATTAAATGTTCATATTCCCGCGTGTCATAGACACTATCTTGAAAGTTTTTATCAAGTTAATTAGTTTGTTTTTACCTGTTGGCTATTAATTACTGTGGTTAGTTAAGACGTTTATAAACATATCTTAATCCTTATGCTTACCCTACTTTTAACTAGACAAAACGAGAATGTCTGTGTGATAGTATCTTCTATAGCCATAGCACAGCATGGGTTACAAGAGCATGTGGAAAGCATAGTGAGAACAAGTGGATACAAGATATTTACAACAGGAAATAGGTCATTGAAGGATAGCAATAGTAATTTAAGTTATATATATACTAGAGTCCATATCAACCGAGGTGGTAGAACAATTTAGGTTTCCCGAGAATTCTTTAGGAAATTATCCTCATAGTAGGGCGTACTTTGTACCTGTTGTCACATTTTCAATAGAAACATGGACAGTGAATCTAAGAGAAACAAGGAAAGTGGAGGCCATAGGGATGAAGTTTGTGAGGAGTATGGTAAGTTAGCTGTCACGAGGAAAAACAGGATTAGGAATGAAGCTATCCAGGAAAGAATAGGAGTACAGGGAGTGCATGAGAGAGTAGAGGAAGCAAGACTGAGATGGTATGAGCATGTAATGAGGATGTTGGAGTACATGAGATAGTAGAGGAAGCAAGGCTGAGATGGTATGGGCATGTAATGAGGATGTTGGAGTACATCAGATAGTAGAGGAAGCAAGGGTGAGATGGTATGGACATGTAAAGAGGATGTTGGAATACATGAGATAGTGGAGGAAGCAAGACTGAGATGGTATGGACATGTAATGAGGATGTTGGAGTACATGAGATAGTAGAAGAAGCAAGACTGAGATGGTATGGACATGTAATGAGGATGTTGGAGTACATGAGATAGTAGAGGAAGCAAGGCTGAGATGGTATGGACATGTAATGAGGATGTTGGAGTACATGAGATAGTAGAGGAAGCAAGACTGAGATGGTATGGGCATGTAATGAGGATGTTGGAGTACATGAGATAGTAGAGGAAGCAAGGCTGAGATGGTATGGACATGTAATGAGGATGTTGGAGTACATGAGATAGTAGAGAAAGTAAGGGTGAGCTGGTATGAGCATGTAATGAGGATGGAGAAGGAGAGAATGCTAAAGAGAATTTTGGAGATGAAACACGGAGAAAAAAGATCGCATGGGAGACCAAGAAAGAAATGGAAGCAGTTATTGGAGGAATAGTGATGGAAGGATAGAGGAAGATGGAGGCATTTTACTAAACTCAACTGGTCACAGGCTGGAAACGGTTGATGTTGATTATTACTATTTACTACCATTAACATTATATTTTAATTTTCTTTACGGCCCAATATGTTTTCTGCATTGTACAGGTTGGCCTGGGAGATATGAAAAGCTGAACAATACTGATATAAGGTATTTACTTTCATCTCAAATTAAATATATGTTTATGCTCTATGAAATAAATAACCCCAGTAACAATGTGTAAGAACGATCCCAACAAATAAATTAAACCAGGCAATGCTGATAAAATGCGGTCCTCGCACCCAATACTTGAAAAAAAAAACCTTCAATGACCTATTAACTAGATCTGAGTGGTACTTTTATGTATTTTTAATTATTAGTGGCATCAATTCATATGTGTATTAACGCCCAGTTAGTCAGACTTTTAAGTATTTCACCAACCTGTTGATGGATACTATATCCGACTAGTTAAAATTAATGATATGAATTTGTCACACAGATATATGTTGTTTACATTATTTGTAACATAGACGAGTCAATGGGCATCACACATTGTTCTTCCATTTAAAGTGCTCACTGAATCTTTAGTGGGCATCTTATTTGAGCGATTTCAATCGAAGGGTATTGAGTAAAAATATTTAGGGTTGATTCCCTGATAGCAGAGTAAAATGTCCATTTGGGTTATTTATTAGATACAAACATTTTCTTCTCTTCATATTTGGGCAAGACTAACATATTTAGTTGTTAAACAAAGTTGTGACAGAGGAATGTGTAGGAACCACTTTGTTAATTCGAGACAGTCTCTAGATGATATTAAAAAATATTGAAATTCGAGAACAAGACGATAACACTTTATTTGAAAGTACAAAAATGTAAATTATGTTTGCTAAAGTAAATATAATTCCTTTTGACAACTATGCTGGTGCTTGCTTTGGATTATCTTAAGTTCATTCAAACACTCAAGATAACTCTTTTAAATACAATTAATATAATTATGATGGCCGCAATGTATACCATTTATAACTTATTTTTTAGTGTAACAGTTTATAATGTCAAAGTTTGACAAAGAAAAACAATATTTATAGCCAAAACATTTCTTAATGAAGGCTGTTTTGGGGAAAAAGTGCTGCCTATTTTCAAGTCTGTATAGTATTATCAGAAATAATAAATTCTCTGTTTAGTTCGTAAATTTCTTAGAGCAGATATTTGTTTTTCAAATTTCTCAAATTTTAGAGATTAAGCTTTAACTTTCAAAATGAGTACAAAATATTTTTCTCTCTCATCTGATTGAGATTTATTTTAGTCTTGCACATCTCAAAAATAGAGCTCTGGCTTTAAAGGAAAAGTTAGTGAGAGAAAAAAAATGAAATAACGAACATAAGTCCTATATCAAAACACCAACATTTTGTACTATCAAACTTATCACATACTTTCAACAAAATAATATGATTGTTCTTAATGGACTAATTTTTTTCAAAAATTTAAGAATGATATAAAGCAATTTTAATGGTAAATGTTGGCGAAGAAATTATTTTTCCAAAAAGAAAAGCGAGAGTTGTTGTGAAGAAAACATATTATATAGCTTAGTTATTACCTGATGCATTTTACACCAAGCCATAATAACTATACAAAATATCAAGTTTTGTGAAAAGCAAATAAATGATACACGATGTCTCCAATTAATAATGCGATGATTTTCTCAAAATTTTGCAATAGGAATGGGTTATATCCCCTTACTTATATTTGAATCTTTATTTAGAAAATTAATTCTAAATATGAATCTTAGTGAACATGCTACTCATAAGAAGTCGAATTTAATACACTGATATGATTTTTTCACCTTAAATTTTGATGATGCTCACATTAATTCTTTGGTTGCTATAAAGAAACGAGATCTATATTTATAAAAAATAAAGCGTTTGTTTGTCCGTCATGAGCGTTGTGTGATATATATACCGCATGCAGCGGTTTGAAATTAAAAAAAATAGTAGCTCCTTTGCACAAACATGTTCAACTCAAAACCAGAATTTTTAAAATTTTTGGATTAGATTTTTTTAAATTAATTAAAAACTGGGTCAGAGAAGAGAGTATTTGTTTATCATAATAATTGTGCAATATCTACCATAAGCATAGGTCTGAAATTTTAAAATATTTGTAGGTGCTGTTCACAAAAGTGTGCACCACAAAATAATAAATTAATGTACGTATATATTTATTAGCACCGAAAAACCGGGATTTAAAAATTTTGATTGTATTTATGTAATTAATTAAAAACCAGGTCCAAAACAATCTAAATACATTTCTTTTGAACAGTGCCGGGTACTTCAGCTAGTAATAACTAAATGATAGCCTTTTTATTTGTAATATGAAGTCACATTTAATTTAAGTGATAAATCTGGGTAGTGGGTGTTAGTTTTGCCTTGTAATCATATTGGGATTATTATCATAATAATAATAAAAAATAATTTGAAAAAATAATATTTTTTTCTAATTATGAATATTTTTTAATCTTTGAATATTTAAAATTTTTAATTATTTGAAGATTCAAAAGATCCACACAAAGCCTTTTTATAAATTAATAGTTGAAATTCTTACATAAAATGAAAAACCTAAGTTTGAAAAAAGGATATTTAAACTACTCCAGTGCAATGATATTTTGCCAAATAGGGTTTATGTTTTTAATGATAGTAATTTAAAAAACAAATATGGTTTGAAATATAAAAGTAATGAATAAAAAATCGATTTAATTTATGTCTTTTAACTACAAGTTCAAAAAGAAAATGAATTTTTATAAATATTGCAGTTTTAATTTTGGAATTTATAACTAACAAGAAATTGATAAAGGTGGATTGTTTCCTGGTAATGATGACAAGCTCTTCATGTTCAATTTGCTTTTCCCCAAAGCTTGTGACATTTTGTATCGGGGTACAACTTCAAAAGTAGTATTCAATTTAAATAAATTATATACAAAGCCGAATTGTCATTAAATGGTACACTATTTTGTTAAATTACAAAAGGCTGTGGTGTTCACATAGATATAAAGGTCACTGTTTACATTGTTTTTTCAGAGAAGAGAGAATTTTTTGAGACAATAAAACAAACAAATATTGGCAAGACTATCAATTACAGAGCTTCAAAGATAATATTAAAGCATTCCTGCTAAATCTTAAGGGCGAAGTCGCCTCGTATCTGAATTCTCTTTTTGTGTGGCCTTGACCTATAGCCTTTGTTTTGGTAGTTGCATCAGTAAGGATGTGACAAGTCCAAATTGTCACTAAGGGTGCAAATGAACCCTTCCTACATCTTTAGAAGTCATGGATATAAGTGACACATCCTTGTTGCGGGATTTGTCAACTATTATTTTTAGGGGTGTGCGAGAAGGCGTTTTTCACTTTTGAGTCGAGTTGGAATAGAGTTTGAACGAAAACAAAATTATTTTCAAGTTCCAGTAATATAAAGCAATATTTGAACTAGAAATATTTCAAGATGAATTTCTGTAATAGATCCATTTAGAAATTACAAGTACAAACATAGTTTTTGAGAATGCAATTTGTTTTTTGTGAAAACATTTTTAATCACACAAAATCATATTTTTAAATATATTTAATGTAAATAATTGCACATTTTTTTAAAAACTATACAAAAGAAAATATTTACGGAGTCTATTTGCTTTGAAATAATACCTTAAAACTGAATAAAATTAATCAAACTCTGAGTTTTGGATAAAAAATAAAAATATCAGAGTACTAAAATTTTTTTGAGTTAAAAAAAATCTTTGCGTTGAGTTTGAGCAGTAACATAAACTTGACTTGAACTCAAATTTTCGAATTTTCGCTCACCCCTAATTATTTTATTATTTTTCTCCCACAAGAGCAACAAATTTGTGTGTTGTGTTGCGTTACGTTTCTTAAAAACCTTAAATACACCATAATTGAAAAGGTTGTTATACTATGAGCAAGAAATTGCGTGCACAGACCAAAAACCATGTTTTATGATAAAATCCACTTAAAAACAAATAAGTAATTCAACTTCTAAAATAAGGGTGTGGAAGTGAACGCAAGTTAAGCTAGGTATTTTTACAGTTTTTATAAAAAAAAAACTTCTATGACTACAACAAATAAAAATAATTTCCTGAATATGTGTAACGAGGAACACAAAATCTAACCCAGAACTTTTTCTATTTATTTAAAAATGTTACGTTCAAATTGTGCTCTGCCCATGGTAGATACTCAAGAGACGCAAGTAAATGTCAACAATTTAAACTAAACGTATCTAATGAAATAATATTGCATTTTATTTGGAGAGAAAAAAAAAAATATTTTTGCTATAAAAACTGCAACTTAACTCACATTTCTTTACATTCCACCTTAAATAAGATTGCAATTATATGACAAAAGATGAGCACTCATTTTCTCTGTGCAATAACAAGGGACAGCTGATGTTAATCATTAATTTAAAGTGATGCACGTTTATTTTGAAAACGCTTACTCACCTTAAGCAGCAGCTAATAAATTACACTAATCATAGTTTCTAAGATAGTATATATATATATATATAGTATCATTGCAGTCACAAAGATTGTTGACGTCTGAATAAGCTGACCCAAACTGCCGTCAAAAATATGTAGCAATTGTATATTTGCCAAAACGATGGTGGTGGAATCCTTTTAAAGATCCTATAATCTATTCGAACACAACCAAAGATTTTAAAGCTATAAAAAACATATCAAACATAAAACAATATGGATATCACTCAATCTTACTCCCTCTCCCTAAAAAAAAAAAAAGACAGTAAAAAAATATGAAAAAACCATACCAAATCACTATCGCAAATAGTATACCCATCATGAATGAGTAGTGTCAAAAGTTTTTAACATTCCAAATACAACCTTTTAGTGCTTCTACAGAACCAACAAACTACAAAGTGTTCGGCACTAATATTTTTCATTCATAAAAGTGCTGAAGTACAGGAAGCCACTATTATTATTAATATTATTTTTGTTTCGCAAAAAGGGAGCTCTCATGGTACATTGAATACTAAAAGACACATCTAAAAAAAATTATTAAAAAATGCAGGCACTTGCCTTTACTTCAGCAGTAGTTTTTTTTTATAGTGCACGTCCGCGACTTATCGACTGCGGAAATATTCCAGGCGACTACATGCGTGAGGCAACACAGAGGATAACCTTTTAATTTGAATAACACAAAGTCTTACTTGCCATTTAACTTGAGAATGTATCTGACTTTTGTTCCAAAGGAGAGCAACTACAAGCTAATTCCTCCACCGCCACCCCTCTTGTGTTTTCGATGTCGAACTGAGCAATTCGTTTGTTTTTTTAATGTGCTGGTGGTTTTTTTTTTACCTTCTGTATCAGACACGCATGGGTTGCACGATGGTATTGTTGTTCATCCGCGTCGTCGTATGGTCGTTCGAGTTCTCGTCCCGCTCGATGCGTTCCATACGGGCGTCATCGTCGTAGTAGCCAGGATTAAGGATGATGTTCGGCACCAGCTCGATCGTCTCCTGATCTTCTTGGTGCACTGAAAATCGAAAATTCTACTTCAGATGATAAATTATGCTGGTGTTTCAAAGTAAAAGCAACACATAACTTGCGATGTGCAGAGAAAATAACCAACATTTTTTTCCCCTTTTTCTTTATGATATCAACATTTTGTAATATTTAGTTTTAAAATTCACTCGCTCAAAATTTTTTGGTATATTTCAATGGTTTCAATAATGAAGAGGAGTACATAATATCTTTGTATAGGAGGAATACACCCGTATTTTTTTATAAGAACCATAATATAAAAAAAAAGATACTTATAGTAAAAACTCTTTTTACCACCACGTCTTACCACCTATTTTGGGTAAATGATTTATGTAATAATTACTTTAATGGGTTAGTGATGAGGAAGGTTGAAATTAAAGAACGTATACACACATTTGAGTGAAGAGAAAGCGGGATGACCATTTAGGAAAAAACCACTCTTAGTAAACCTGACCGGGATCGAACCACATTCTCCTCACCTTTGGCAGTTTAATATAACGCAATAGTAGCGCCTTATACCATGCGGCAGCAAAAGCAGGTTAATCAAAACTTACAATTATTACTATTACATCGGTGATTGCGATGACAAAATAACTTTTATCAATGTCTTTGAAAGGGTTTTGAGTTGCAGGCCTATCGAATTGGAGAGGGTTTGGAGAGAAGTGGGTATCGCCCTCTTCAAGCTTCGGCCAAGGGGTAGTTAAAAAGAATGTTAACCCCAAGGGAAGAAGTGGGAAAATACTGCATCAGAGGGAAAAGTAAGTTTTAACCGTCATTGAAAATTCTCATCAAATGTTCAAAACAGATTAAATTAATTAATTCTAGCATAGAAGCAAAAAATAAATAAAAGAAATGTCATTTCCCCCTCTTCACGTCTGACCTGCTGTATTATGAGGATAAATTTGGTAAAATTTTCTATGCCTTCACTCCTCCAATTAAAAAAAAAAAAAGAAGGACTATCATCAAAACTACCTTATAGTTTGGAAGCCAATTACTTTTAATGCAACTCGGATGATTATTTTACTGCACATTTTATTAATTGAAAATACAATAGTGTCTCAATTTTTCGAGTCTCGATAGTTAGTTTAAGGCTCATTATAGTTCGAGGTAAGATGTGCGTTTAGTTAGCACAAATTCTTTTACATGACACTGAGTTATATCCATGACTTAGTAAGGTTATTTATTTGAGGTATTTAAAATGTACTTTATGAACCAACTGATTATATCAGTACACAAGAATTTCGAGCAAAAGTGACTAACCAATTTTGCCGGGAAAGGTATTTTCACATTAACTTCCAGGGTTCTTTTACATATCACAATCGACATGAGACCAACGGCTTTACTTTCCCTCTGAAAGAAGTTGTGCTACGGATTTTTATTGCTCTAAAAATATATGTCAACCCTGGCTGGGTTTGAACACACGAACATCGGCTCCGAGGCAAGCAAGCTATTCCAAGACCATTGAGATCAACTACTTAGTAAAGAAACAATATTTAAAAACGTAACTTTTCTGATACAATGTGAAGATTCGGTTGAAAAAGAAAATTCCAGAATGAAATTCTTAAAACCACATTAATGCTTTTTTTTTTACGGTTATTCCCTTTAATTCCAGTTTTCGATACTTCAACTCAAGCCAATGAGGTTCTAATGTACCAACATAATTAACACACTAGAGCAGCGTTTTTCAAGCGATATGCCATGGGAGTTTGAAGGAAGATCATAAAAAAGCGAGAAAAATTTAAGGAATAAAAATAAATCTTTTTTAAATCGATGATCAACATTATTTTAAAAAATATCACAATTATTAGAATCTTAAATATTGAACTTTTAAATATAATCTTAATACTTGCTTTTTTTTAATGATAAAACATATCCTTATAAAACTAACGATGTGCCGTGACAATTTTTTTCGCCATGAGTTGAAAATCACTGCACTAGAGGAGTGCGGAGGTTTACCTTCAGGAATGCAACATAAATACATACAACAAAAAAGACAAAACTTTTTTTACAAATTTCAAATGTCTGCATGCATATTAATAAATAACTAAAAATACTAAATTGACATTGAAAGGGAGGTAGCAAGAGCCAGACCTATGTGAGTGCTACAAATAAAAGTAATTTTTGGGGTACATTCAGACCTGTTCGAATGTGAGCTTTTGAACAAACAGAACATTACCTTAATATTTTGTTCTTGTTTTGATGTTATAAAATCAATAATTTTTTTTATAATACCCTTTTGTTTCAACATCAAATTAAAAATGAGGGATGTAGGATTTTATTACTCAGAATAGGAACAAGAATTTTCAAATTTCTAAATTTAAGTAAGAGAGGATTTGATATTGTTGTATCTAAGTTAATAAAATAAAGAGTTTGTTTGTCTGTCTGTCTGTCAGTCTGTCATGATTGCTGCACAATATCTACTGCACACAGAAGGCTGAAAATTTAAAATTAATGTACCTGTACACAAATATGTGCACCCGAAGATAAAATTTTAAATGTTTTATTAGATTTAAAAAAATTTATTAAAGAGTCAAAAAAAAGAGAGGTGATTTTTAAAATGTGAATGTTTTTTATTTTCTCAATTCATTCTTAAAAAAAAACGTATCAACAATATAGAATATCCGATATTCCTGCTTTGTTCATCCACCAAGTGTGTGGAAACTTTTCTTACACCCACTTTAGTGGTTGAATGGCTTAGAGCATCTCCCTCACAATAAAACATATCCAACCCATAAACAAATAGTAAATTCATTCTAACTATAGGAGAGAGATTTGTAAAGTTTTTTTTTGTGGCAAACTACCAATTTGTAATCCCTCTAATGTGTGACATGTTAAGCCTCGTACACATATGTGAGCAGAATGGCAAACCGAACGCCAAACCGCGCAAAGTAAAGTGCTACAACATTCCACTGAACATGCAACAAAACCGCGTGCATTTCCCCAATCCACCCAATGTCGGTCTTTCGACAAACCATAAAAGAGAGGTGCGCAAACGTGTTTCAACCGTGTGGACGGGTAAGCTAACATTTCGTCGGACATAGATTTTAGTTCAGCCTAGAGATGAGGAAAAAACGTGCGCTTTGATGTACGAATCATTAAGTATTGTTTTGAGAATTTAAAATGGTAAATTTGAAACATAAATATTTTCAGTCAGAGGCGGCAGAACAATAGACAGGGAGTGGGGGGGTAAGGTCCAGTATTCTTGAAAAAAATTATCACTTATTTTATAAAATCTAACTAAAATTAATTAATAATAATAATAATATTTAGCACCGCGTTTTACTACCCGTTCGGGTTATACGCTTAAGTACTAATTACTCTAATGGATTAGGAATTGGGAGGGTTGAATATAGAGGAAGTGAACCCGCATTTGCGTGGAGGGAGAGTGGAAAACCATTTAGGAAAAACCACCCCAGTTCACCCGACCGAGATTCGAACCTCGATCTCCCCGTCCTCGGCGGTCGAGCTCAACACGACTAGCGCGTTAGCCAACTACGCCACCGAGGTGGGTCTAAAATTAATTACTATTTAAAAATATCTATCAAACCAGAATAGTTGATAGACCATCATATTAATAAAAGAATAAATCTCTGCACAGATGTATTTTTTTTCTGTGTTTCTTCAAGGCGAGATGGATGCAAAAATATGCATGCGGCTGCCAATTCTTGTTGATACGTATTACTCTCCTTGGGTTTGGACGATACTAATAGAAATCTAACGAATAAAACACCCCCACCACCTGTCAGCGTTCGCCGCGCGGTTCGGTTCGCCATTCTGCTCGCCTGTGTGTACAAGGCTTTAGGAATCATGAAGGTGTAATTTGAGGAAATATACTCACATTTGCATTGAGAAAAAGTGGAAAGCCATTAAGTAAAAAACCTTCCTCAGCACAACCAACTGGGATTCGAACCCCAATCCCACCGTCGGCAGTCTAGTCTATTGTGAGAGTGACACCTTAGACCATGCGGCCACTGAAGTGGATCAAGTTATAGTAGTAAGCTTATAAGTCATGTTCTGATATAATGAGTAAGTTCAGAAAGTTATACTAGATATGGACAGAGTACACTTTTTCTCGTAATCGAATCTTCAAATTCGAATTCAAATCTAAAGATTAAAAGCATTATCCATACAAGTGTCGTTTTAACTTTACCACATTTGTCTGTTTTTTTGGGTTTTTTTTTTTTCAATTTTAATTTTGTTCACATTATGTGGTAAATTAATGAGCTGTGGTCCGCTTGTTGGGTTTCTCATATGATTAAGTTGGTACAAGCCACAAGTTTCATAACAGCTCTAAAAAAGTAATTCAAACATTTTAATTAATCTCAAATATTTTTTTTTTCAAAAATCCTCAAATTTCAAGTAGGATTCAAAATCATGATGATCATCATCATTTCCGGTCAGTTTAATAAAATGCCTTCATCATCCACTTTTCTTCCTCCTTTAATAATTTCCATTCTTCTTCTCTCACTGGCACACTTTCTGTTATCTGCTCCTACAATCTCTTTCTTGGTCTCCCTTGCGATCTTCGAATTTCACAAATAATTTTTGCTTTGATTCAAACTCCAAACACCTGATTTGCAGATGTCTAGAGGGATGGAAGGTACCGTGAGTTAAGGTTTTAATATTTTACAGATTAATAACAAAAAAATACAATTTTTGTGCAGACATAGGTATAGATAAAATATTATTTCAATTTTTTATATTTAAAAATCTCAATATTCATTAATATCTGTTGTGAGCATAATGACATTTGAAGCAAAACATTTTAAATGAAAGATGAATTCAAATTCCGCAATGCTCTTGATAAAATATTCAAAAACTGTTCAGGTTACTAAATGTATAAAATTAAACTAAGTATCTTTATTGAAGCAATATTTTATTTATTTGTTAAAAAAACTACAAAAATAATTCCCTTATATAAAGTTTGCTTTCATCCAACCTTAAAGATGATGACAACATTATTTATTGATAAATTATATGACCTTGATGAACACAAGTAACGCACCAACAAACTCACGTGTTTGAAATAAACAAACGCGCTTTCATACATATTTTCAAAGTCTTTATTTTATTACAATAGAATATATTCTGTTTAAAGTCCGACTGTGTGAAAATACAAAACAAATTTTATGAAAACTTGTTACGTGAACAAAAAAAGAAAAAGCTAGCTCAAATAATTGACCATTGTTGATGTATCAAGGCAAAGCAGTCTGCAGAATTATTTTCAAAGTCGATAGTCACATAATAATTAAAAGTAGTGCAATTTGCAAGAACCCTAGACAATTAATAAATGAGATTATACATAACAAGAAGTTGTCAGTCCACATGGCTGAGCGGAGTAAAAGGCCAATTAAAGATATGAAGGACCCTAGTTTGTTCCTGATCAACGTCTTATAAAACAAAAACTGTTTGTGTATTCTGTCTGCAAGTTGTTATGTCCTTAGTAACGTCAAATAAAAGACTTGACAAATGAGTTTAATGTTCCTATTTGATAAGTTGAGAAGTTACTAAACCTACTTTCCTGTATTCATACGCCAAGCCATGTGATCTGCGATCACTTTTGATAGACAGCAATAATATGATAAAATGTTATCAGTGTTGACTGCAAAATAAAAATAAAAAATTGTTTGCAAGTTTTAAAAAAGCTCTTCTTTTGAAAACTGGACTGTAGTAATAATTTTTAATTTATTTTAATCATAGAAATTATAATAAAAATGTATTTATACAATGTATATGTTAATGAAATCCATGATATTGTATGTTTGGGTTATCCCCAACTTACACTAACAATTATTAGGATAAGGAGGGTGAATTTTAAAGAAATGCACCATCTTTCAGTTGAATTAAGGATGAAAAATCAGTAATAGATTAAAAAAAAAGTAAATGTGCATCCACCGGCTGCCAGGACAAGGTCAGGCGCTTTAACAAACCCACCGAAAGTGCAGTTTCATGTGAAACATCAAATATATCATGCAGATTCCAACAACAACATAACAACCAGTTTTACTACAGTACCTTTGCGCATGGTTTAACAAGAACAATGTTGAGAAAACTTTTTTTTCTCCTCTTATAAAAATATTTTTTTTAAAGGTGAATGAGCGAAGAGATGAGATTTTGAAGTCACTGATGGTAAAAGAACAGACAAAAGAATAACATGGCAGCAAACAGAAAGAAGATATTCAGGGAGTTTAATTTTTATTAAATTAATAAACTGCAGTGACAGATTACATTTTAGACTATAATATAACTCATTAAATAAAATACCTTTTTACTTTTGAGATACAGGATTTTTATAAATTAAGGGTAAAAGGGAAAAAGGGGGAATATCTTATTTTAACTCAAATTGAGTTAGTGCTTTATTTATCACCGCATCTTACTACCCGTTAGGGTTGTACGCTTAAGTACCAATTAGACTAATGGATTAGGAAGGCCAAGGTGGAATATGGGGGAAGTGAACCCGCATTTGTGTGGAGGGAGAGTGGAAAATCATTTAGGGAAAACCACCCCCAGTCCAACCGAGCGAGATTTGAACCTTGATCTCCTCATCCTTGGCAGTCTAGCTCATCACGAAACGAGCGCGTTAGCTAACTACGCCACCGAGGCAGGTCAAGTTAGTGCTGCCATCTGTTGTACACTATGGGACCTTTATAATACACTTCATACTAGGGTTAAAAGAGGTATTTGTCAAATTTAAATTATGTGACTTCCCCCTATTCCCCCTGTATCCTTCAAATGAAATCACACAAAAACAGTGCAAAAATAATGCAATACTAGTGAAAGGGGAGGAATCATAATTGAAAGGATAGTTAGGTCAGACCTCAATAGAAACAAATAAGCTATTCTCTCTCCATTTCTTCACACTTTAATCTTGTCCTATTCTTTGTTATTTTTCTTTATCCTTTATTTTTGGTGTTTCTTATAATGAATGAATATTTCCAAAAATTTAAAATTATGCGTAACTGTGCAGGGATGAAATGTGGTGAGTGGAAGAGTTTATTAAGATGTAAATTTATTTGTTTGTATCAGAATGACTTCCTACCCTGTCACTAAAATTATCTAATTTTTTAGTGTTTTACTCTTATTTTAATCTATTTACTTAGATACTTATTTGTGTTTATATATGAGAAATAAAGTACAAAAAAAAGTAATAGGTTTAAAAATAGAAGGATTATGGCTTTCGCTTAGGTTGATGGATTGACATTTTTTCCCCTAAGCGTCTCACAGCCTGTTTGGGGGAGGCACGTGCATGAATGCACACATGTGCACAAACATTTGCACACACACACACACATATATATAAGCACCACATCTTACTGCCTATGTGGGTTATACGTTTATGTACTAATTACATTAATGGGTTATAGATGAGGAAGGTTAAATTTAGAAGAAGTGTACCTGCATTAATGTTGAGAGAGAGTGAGAAACAATTTAGGGAAACCACCCCCAGTGCACCCAACCAAGATCGAACCTTAATCTCCTCATCATCGGCAGTCTAGTCTGTTGCGAGAGTGACGCCTTAGACCACGCGGCCACAGAAGCGGGTATATATTAAGTTATAATGGATTAGGAATTAAAGAGGAAGTGTTAGAGCATTTGTTTGAGGGTAAAGTGTAAAGTCACAAATAAACTCCTCCGTACATTTGACGGCCAGCAATACAGGCTACTGGGAGAGGAATGCCATAAAAGCAGATTGATTAAAAATTCATGCCCGAGTTTCTTCAAGAGAGAGCCATGGCAGTGGCAGCTAAATAAATAACAAACTTTGTTCCTCTTTTCATGGTGAAAATCATCGACTTATTTATCTGTCCCCATTTTTTTTCTGTACTTTATTTCATACATAAGATGTTTATAGGACATAAAGTGATGACATATTTAGCTTTTCTTAAATATTTAAAACAATAGTTATTAACAATTTAATCTAACATGTCGGGATTGGGAGGATAACTTAAATTAAATTTACCCACATTAGCACATAGAGTGGATGATGAAACCAACCCAAGTACAGCCAGCGGGGATTCCAACCTCAACTTGTCAATCACCTCCAATTCAGCGTATTGAGAGCAACTAACGATGGCATCAAAAAGCTGACTCCAAGTCGCCGGCGGCTGTGGTATCAATGATAGCTCTTGGTAGCCAAAGATTTACACACGTCCATCACAGACTATGCCTTAAAATATGAGTGAAGAATGACCTTGAGCACAGGATTAATCCTGTATAGGTTAGTGGTAGAGCATTGGACTACTAAGCCCAATGTCTCGGGTTCGATTACCGTGTCCAGGTGTCATTTTTCAAATTTATGAACCCAAAGAGATGTTTAACATTATCTTGTGGGTAAGTAATATCACAAGTTCCCACAAATAAAGATTCAAACACCACCTCTCATATCTATAACTTGACCGTACGGAGGTAAGGGTTTAAATACTGGTCCAATTTCACCGAGAATAGTGTCCTATGTCTGATTTTCGCTTTGGTTCTTTCTCTCTACACTGAAGAAAGTGTGTTTCTTCTAAGCCAACCTTTAGATTACATAGCTGATAAATTTCACGCTAAACATTCAAAAAAAAAAAGTTATCAAAGATTTAAAAACAAATTTTATGAAAATTTTCAAAGGTAATATGTCGAGCAAATAAGAGCCTTAAAGATAAACTGTTCCTGGGTCTTTCTCCAAACATATTCCTTATCATTTCACCAAAAGAGCCTGCCGAACCCTGTAAACATTTCCTAACTTAGAGAGGTAAACAATCGGCATCGAGACTAGAGATTAAATCCTCGAGTCCTTAAGGAGATCGGAGAAAACTTAACCAAACATTTAAACTGAATGTATGAATGGATTTTTAGAAAGAATATTAACATTTAGTTACTAATCCGACTCCTTAGCTCGGTCGGTAGTGTGTTTTGTATACTGAGCGGGTTCGATTCCCGGCATGGCCGAAAAATTTATCATTGGTGAAGTGTGGGTTTACCTTTACACAGTGACGAGTTAACGGCCGGGGGACTGGATGTTGTGCCTGTCCTAGTCTTAAGCTAGATAATAAGGAATATGAAGCTATGACAGCCCTAGCAAGCCGGCAGTGGAAATATATGGCTCGAATAAAAAACTGACCACAGGCTGGAAACAGTAATGGATGTAATGATGTAAGGTAAGGTTAACATTTAGCTACCATTTCTATTTTATATTATTCTATTATATTTAATTTTAGCACCGCGTCTTACTACCCGTTCGGGTTATACGCTTAAGTACTAATTACACTAATGGATTAGGAAATGGGAAGGTTGAATTTAGAGGAAGTGAACCCGCATTTGCGTGGAGGGAGAGTGGAAAACCATTTAGGAAAAACCACCCCCAGTTCACCCGACCAAGATTCGAACCTCGATCTCCCCGTCCTCGGTGGTCTGACCCAACACGACTGGCGCGTTAGCCAACTACGCCACTCTCTTATATTTAAATCCTCTTATGTTCATAGCTATTCCAAGATTCAGATTCGAGATTTAAAGGTAGTTTGGAGATTCAGATTCGTAACAAAGTGGATTAGACCCAACTCTAACCGAGAGCAATGAAAGAGTTTTATCAAATTAAAAAAAAAAATTAAAAAAATTGAAACTACTGTATATATACATTTTAAAATGAAAGACCTAGATTAAAATGATCCTAGTACCGTTATTGTCAAGTGAAAGGCACAGAAAACCGCGATTTGATGTGATTTGGTAGCCATGTACCTAATATCCCAGTTAATCGACATTTAGATGAGGTCTTAGTTTTCAAGTTGTTGATCAATGATATATTTATATATTAAAAAAATATATATATTGAAACTGTTCATCTTTATGTCCCTTGAGGTGTATATAAATCAAAGACAGATTTTAAGCGAGGCAAGTCAAGTCCAAACAAATGAGCAACAGTGTACAGGGCCCGAATCAGTCTCGGCTCATTGAGCGAAAAGAACCACAGCTGCAAGAGGCTGAGCCATCTCTGGTCGGTGCCTCAAAGTGAGATATGCGTCTTCGAATGAAAAGACAGGCATTCAATCATTAGCAGTAATCATCCCAGTTTTGTTTTTTCATGTTGTGTGGTTTGAAGAAATGGAGTGCGAAGATGAAAGTGGGCTTTGCATTAACAGCAGAATATGAAAGAAACGTGGTATTTTAACATTATTAGACTTGGGTCAACACATTTTCTCATGCGTGTGACAAAGTCAACCAAGTTGAGTCATTCATTCGGCCTGGACTCGCTTCGTTTGCCTCTGATGTATACGTAGCTTTTGAACTCCTACTTGAACACAGTCAGCTACAGCAGGCGATTAATTAAGTGATGAAATGAATACTTACTGGATGGGATATCACACTCTTTGTAGAGCAGGTAACATGTGCCGATGGCCAATAGGAGCAGAGTACCCATCACAACAGCGACGGCAGCTACCCAAACACGGGTGTCAAACTTCTCCGCCCCGTCCAACAAATGCCGGGCCAGCTCTAAGAATACCGCGAGTCACAATTATAAGATAATGACAAAATAAATAGGGAAGAGAATCTCTGAAGAACAACAACATGATATTATAAATGATTTTGAATACTAATGTCCATTTTTTGGGAGGATAACATTAGAATGAACCTGAAAGCGATAGGGTGTATTATTATTAGCACCGCGTCTTACTACCCGTTCGGGTTATACACACTAACGCTAATGTGCAAATGGTAGGGTGATTGTGAGATGAAATGGAGGACCTACAGTTTAACGTGGAATCCGAACCACGGTGGTAGGCCTGACATTCCTCACATTCACAAGCTGTGATTAATACACGTCTTGTCAGAGGTGAAGGAAGGGTTTAGCAATCAGATAAATCTGTGCCGGGACCGAGGATTGAACCCCGGGCCCTCAGCACAGAAGTCCGACACCTTACCCCTAGACCGCCAGGTCACTGATATGGTGTAATGAGGTGGACTGGATGAAACTAGCTTAAGATAGGGATAGGTGGCGTAATTTTGTAAGCGCAACAATTAATTCTTGAGCTGTTACTACCAAAGAGTAGCTAAGTAAGTATGCTAATTTTTTTTACTGATCTATGGCCAATACATGAAGCACACCATAATAAATAATTTTGAGCAAATATGCTCGTTTTATACTAACCTATTTCTTCAATGTCATGAAGAGTTTTTGCCTTCAGTAGGGTTGCTTCTCCATGACCCAGTTGATTTGTGGCCCAAATTTGAACAATCGTTAGTGTTAGGATCAAGATGATAAATATCAATCTGTCGCTGAAATAACAAGAAATTTCGAAACTTGTTTGAAGTATATCTGAAAATTGAAAATGACACCTGGACACGGAATTGAACCGGGACTCGGGCTTAGTACGCCAATGCTCTAACCACTGAGCTATCCAGGATTCGTCTCGTGCCCTGGGTCATTCTTCACTCATATTTTAGGCAGAGTCTATGATGGACTGTTTGAAGTACTTAAACTTTCTGAAACCATAAGGTAAATGACAATATTAATTTTTATGCTAACAGCTTCGGTGGCCGCATGGGTCTAACGTGCTACTCTTGCAGTAGACTAAACTGTCAATGACAAGGAGATTAAGGTTTGAATCTCAGTCGGGTGTATATTTTTTCTCCAAAATGGTTTCCCATTATCCTCCATGCAAATGCTGGCACACTTCCTTTAAAAATAGCCTTACTAATCCTTTAACCTACTAATATAATTAGTACATAAGCATATATAGCCCGAACGGGTACGGTAGTAGGAAGCTGTGCTAAAAAAAAAATAATTTCAAACTCAGGAATAGATTTATTTTTTTGGTCATGATGTCTCACTACCTGTCCCTGTTACAAGCGTGTGTATTAATCACAGTAATATTGTGGATATGAGAAATTTAGGAAGAAAAAGTGTATTCCTATTTGCATGAAGGGAAAAGTGCAGAAACCGTTTAGAAAATAAAAACTCAGTGCGCCTGACCAAGATTTTAACCTCGATCTTTCTGTCATTTGCAGTCCAATCTATTGCGAGAGTAGCGCCTTTACCATTTAACAAAAAGTATTATTACTATAAAAAAAACTCAACAGTAAGTAATATGTCAAACCAATTTAAATCATTTTATACAAATTATTAAATTCTGGAAAACAATACGAGTATTTTAGCAAATAAAATTGTTGCACGATATATCAGAACAAGAAGAATATAGGTATAAATATTAATTGCTTGACATAATAACTTTATTTTTTTTAGCACCACATCTTACTACTCACTTAAGTACAATTACTCTAGTGGTTTTATGTTAAGGTTATATTTATAGGAAGTGTACACATATTTGCTTAGATGGTGAGTGGAAAACAAATTTAGGATAAACCACCTCAGTATACCTGCACAAGATTCGAACTTCGATCTCCCAGTTATCGGCAGTCTAGTCTATTGTGAGATTAGCGTGTTAGACAATGCGGCCACGAATCAGATGAAGACGGAATTACAAAACAAATATTTATATATCAAAAGTCACAGCTGAAGATCACAAGTCTTTACATATGAATACATGAAAATAGATTTAGTAATGTTTCAAGCGTCAGATGTCCACTAAAATTAGACCGTAGCTTTGCCAATAGTTTACGCTCATAAATTACGAATTTAAAAAAAGAAACTAGTAATATTTTCGAATATTTCTTACCACATTTGGGCTGATATGTTCAGGCATAACTGAATGCCAATGACCTCCTTCTGGATCCTCCGGGTCTGGGTAACGTTCCCGGAACTGAGCGGTGAAGTCTATTATAGGATACCCACCATCTGAAGCAACATCCCACAGCAGCAGAGCCAAGACCGTGGAGGGGTGGATAGTCACATTTACTAGGGCAGGGGGAGGAGCTATAGGGGAAAATAAGAGATGTAAGTATTTATTGGTTCTTTTTATAAGAAATCATTAAGGTGGAGAGGTAGGGAATGCAAGAAAAGCAGTGTTGTTTTTTTCTGTTTTTATAGCAAAACTTTTTTTTATAAAATAAATAAAATATTATTATTTATTATTATTATTAGCACCGCGTCTTACTACCCGTTTGGGTTATACGCACTTACGCTAATGTGTAATGGTAGGGTAATTGTGAGATGAAATGGAGGACCTACAGTTTAACGTGGGATCCGAACCACGGCGGAGGTCTGGCATTCCACACATTCACAAGTGTTTGTGATTAATACACGTCTTGTCAGAGGTGAAGGAAGGGTTTGGCAATCAGATATATCTGTGCCGGGACCGAGGATTGAACCCCGGAGCCTCAGCACAGAAGTCTGACACTTACCCCTAGACCACCAGGTCACCGAAAATAAAATATTGATTCAGTAGAAACATTAAGTTTAATTTTCTTCACATAGTGGTATCAACAATTGTTTAATATCTGTCATGAGCATATAGGCATTAAAAGACAAAAGTTTTTTAAATTAAGAAAAAAACACTGTCATTAAATTCCAGGATATCCTTTAGAGATATTCGAAACAACTGTTGATATTGCCAAAGTGAAGCAATATTTGATTTTAAACAAAAAAAAGTTTTGATATAGGCTAGAAAAACTGCAAAAACACCAACCTTTTCTCGCACTCTCACCTTTAATAATTTCAATACTAGAAGGTGTAATCAGATACATCATAGAACTATGAGAAGGAAATCAAGAAAGCGTCACAATACTACAAAAATCCAGGCTTTTCTTCTTTGTACTAATATTGTAACGACTTGGATGGTTAGTATATTTTTTAATCTAAGGTATTTAACGTTCACATTCTGAACTGACTGATTATATCCACACACAACTTAAGGTAAGCTACCTTAAATCTTTTAAGAGAACAACATACAGCCTCTGGTCGTTAATTCATCATTGTGTAAGGGCAAACACACATTTAAACAATGATATATTTTTCGACCATTCTGGAGTTGACTTGTGATTTTAGCTCAATGGAAATACATGTTACCGACGGAGCTAAGGTGTTTAACGATTGGATAGTAGGATGTGTAATAAACAAGATATTACATAGTAGCATAATAATGTACATGAAATGATATTCACAGAAACGAAACTTGTTCAAAAAGCCAAATTGTTCAGGAGAAACAGAAAACTGTTTTCAATCCAGGACTTTTTCCCTAAATTTGTACATCTCAATAATTTATAAATGTATTTTGTGAACATGCTTCCTATAGTATGGTGGGCATGACATGCAGCACGAATCGAAGAATCTAGAGCTGTGTTCAGGGTACTGACTGGCAAACCTAATGGGAAGATTTAGATATGGATGGGAGGAAAACATTAGAATGGAACTGAAAGAGGTAGGGTTTAATGAGGTAGACTGGATAGAACTAGCTCACAATAGGGATAGGGTATAATGATGTGGAATGGATAGAACTAGCTCAAGATAGAGATAAGCGGTGTTACTTGTTTTTAGTGTGGCAATGAACCTTCCAGTTCCTAATGCCATAGAGTACGTAGGTAAGTTTTCTTTCTGCTGTTAGCAATTACGGTAATTTATTGTGCAATTAAAGAACCAATATAAATGAATTGTGAATGAACTTACTTCTTACTCTTACGTTTACTCTTGATATTATTATATAGCTATCGTTAGTGTTCCCCCTTTCTTTTTCCAAAGAACACCGGTATATCCCTGCATCTTTTCGGTCAAGTTTGGTCAGAGTTAACCGACCGTCCGGTTGGATATTTTCATGGCGCCGACCCTCATGATTCCACACGACTGAATTAAGGTCAGCGGTTGGCAACACTTGTTCAACATCGGTGCACGAGAGAGTTATATTATCCCCCCAGTCAACTGCGACTTCTTGAAGTAATGGGTGATCTGTTGCATAGCAGCAGCCTGGAGTGCAAACATTATTTTAAAAATGTAGTAGGTTACTTTGCAGAACTTTCTTGACATTAATTTAGGAAATGAATTAAAAATAATTAGTCTAAAAAACACACTAAGCTATTTGGGATGAATTTATATTAGGTGACATTTGAGCCTATGGTAGCCCTATGCAAGGAAGGCAGGGTTCTTTATTTTTTTCTATGTCTTACTAAAGGAAATTTAATATTTGTTACCATCCATGCACACAATAACAAAAGAAAATTATTATTGTAAAATAATTTTATAGGCTTGGCCCTACTTTTTATTAACTCACCTTAATCAGAGACGAACATTAATATTTAAGATAATATCTCAGTATGAAACAAAAAGTATTTTTAAGCAATTGTTGACATTTTAATATAAAACTATCCCAAGAGAACAAAACCTAACCTTTCAGGCATAAACAATATCCTTTTCATGAAACTCTTGAGATCCTGTATTATCTTGTAAAGAAAGTCTTTAATTTTTTTAAACTGTATAAAATGATTTTACAATATTAATTTTGTTATCATAAGAAAATCTTTTGTTGAAGTGTGTATAGATCATTTAAAAAATATATATATTTCTCAGCCTAAGACAGAAAAAAATTCAAGAATCTGCACTCTTATGTGGACTATTTCCGATATGAGTATTAGGGAATAATTAAATATAAAATACAGAAGTATCAAAGAATAGAAATGTCAAAAACGCTAGGTCATGTTTAAATTGTTATTACAGAACCCATCAATACAAATCTATTTAAAAGGTATAGATATGGATTACCTTCTACAATCACTATCAATAGAAATATGTCTATGATCTTCTTAATAATCATTCTCCCATATCAATATTGATGTGCTAAGAAAACCAGAGTATCCATCATTCTTGACAACAAAGATTAGCACTGGATTAATTATTCGATTATTAATTCATCCATTATAATGCTCCGCCCATCGAAACACAATCTATTTTGTTGCCAACAGTGTTGGTTGCTTTATTGAGTGAGCATTTTCTTCGCGTATGTGCTGACATCTATGCACGCACGCCCTTTTATCTGTCAGTGTGCCGAGCGCGCGAGATTTGAGTTTTTATATCTCAAATGAGAGTATGTTTTATGTTGTGATCTCCACACAATATAATTATTTTAAATACATTAGTATTTACATAAATTTAAATAAAATATTATAACTCAATGGAATGATGTCTATTTTTTAAATTTGATTTTGATTTGATTTTTTTTATTATGTTTTCGGCGGTGAATAAGGACGAAGGAAATTAGGAAACCGGATACAAAAACATGAGCGATGAAGGAGATAGTCGTGATTAGACTCTTGTTATAAAAGGGAATAAGATGGATGTAGGAAAGTTTTAT
Organism: Timema podura; assembly: GCA_033556935.1. Classification (NCBI taxonomy): domain Eukaryota; kingdom Metazoa; phylum Arthropoda; class Insecta; order Phasmatodea; family Timematidae; genus Timema; species Timema podura. The sequence goes on along the minus strand of JAVRXN010000006.1, from coordinate 18,034,364 downwards.
TTTCAAAGAGAAAAAGAGTTAAATGAGATGACTTGAGAGTTAAGTTAAAAAGGTAAGGTTAAATCAACTTTATGCATTCTACATTTTACAGTATTCCCTATGCATGAATTATAAATGAAATATAATTGTAAATAATTTGGTTTAATACGCACTATGTACTATTAGTTATGCATGAATATAAATCCAGCCTAGCAAACAAAAGGTCTAACATTTTTATAAATATAAGTATAAGTATAGGATTGGTTTAAAAACCATCTATTTACTGTGACATATCCAATTTTTGTTTCAATAAATTATTCTATGGTATCGTCAGAACCATCAGGTGTGAATTCACTAAGGTCTTATTGCTTTTCCCTATATTATTCTTAATTTATGTAAATGCTATTGCGGAGGCACCTTTCAAAATTAATATTAAATTAGATACTGATTAGAACTATACTTATATGCTAAATGTTTAACAATAACTTCAAAACCACCAATAAATTAATCTGAGCTTGTGCTCCTTATTGACTGGCTTGGAATGAATAGACTACGGTACCATGCTCTTGGATAAAAGCAATTTTAAAATCTTAAGTAAACCTCAAACTAAATATGACACTATTATTCGAATATAAATACTAGATATCGACTTAAAATAGGTAGATTAGGTGAAATATTTTAGCTTATTAATAGATTCCTCGTGTAGCAATAAATCACAATCAGATATATATATATATATATATTATATATATATAAATAAGTAAAAATATTGGCTGCGACAGAAGTACTTAAAATATAAATAAAAAATATCCTATATTCCCCAAAATAACCTAGACCCCTTTAAGTTAATTTAGCTCACTCTCATATCAGCTCACTGTTTTCTGGGGCTATGTCAACTTATTTTGAGCCGCCCATAGTTCTAAGTAATCGGGTACGTACTCACTAAACTTCACTATCTCACACCTAAAAATATTGTCGATAATATCAGTGACATTTTACCTTGAAAAACAAAAACAAATTATATATGCGTTAGCAATATAATTTTTTTTAAATAAGTAGTAAAACAACCCTAATGCCAATCAAAATTTAAACAAACCACCCGCTACAGCAGGTACTATTGTTAATACAGTGAATTATGGAGTAAACTAAATTCATGGTAAAGTCTAATTAAATAAAATACACAATTTTTTAAAACCTTTGGGAAAAATAAACTTAAACACTACTATCAAGGTGGTTAGTATTCGAATTATTAAACAGTGAATAATTCTTTGGACTCTAAAGAGAGTAGGCTTATGCAATTTTAGTTATGTGTTAGTATCTCCTTTACTATATTTTATAAATTTAATTAATTTTGAGATTTGTTTGATTTTATTCAATTTTTAATTAAGTTTATAAGTTATAGTTTTTCAGTAATAAGTTTTTTATTTTGATTTGTATTTTTACACGAAAATCATTTTTTAGATAAATAAAATAGATAGACAGCACCAATGGGGAAACACCTTTTTGATAGCTAAAATATTTTCCTTGGTTTTATTAATCTGTGACTTCGATTATTTATTTTTGAACCTGTCAAAAATGTTGTGGAATCAAAAGTTAGAAATCTCAGTAATTCACAAATAAATATTTTTTAAATGTTATAAAAGAGGGATGATTATACAACCATAGTTTAAATCAAGACCCAAACCTAAATTATTTATCGGTAAGAATTTTGAATGTTTATAATTTATCTAGAAGGACTGAAAAGTCAATTAGAGACACCAAAAAGAGATTGAATAACTCATTGGTGGAAAATAAATATAATTATATAGATTTTTTTTTAGGGGTTTAATACAAAATGAAGCAAATATCAACGTTAAAAAAAAAGCAAACTTATATATTGCTGTACACCTATCTTAAAAAAATTATAGTGATTAGTTTGAAGAGGTTTTTATTTTAAATATCTGAGTACTGGAACTACCTCTAAATAAATCTTTAAACATGAAACCCAATGTATATTCCACCATCTATACATATAAAACTATCCTCAAATTTTGCAATACTTGACACATCATCTGTCATGTTTCCTGGACGCAACACTATCTTTTCATCACTATTATGGTAACATTTCCTTGACATTATTATATAATATGGCAAAAACAACGCAACCCAATTTACCTTGTTTCTAACAATTTACATTCCATTTTACCCTTTCTATGTGCTGAAAAATTTGGTTATAATAATAGCCCCACTAAAATTATATTGTTACTGATTTTGATTTCATTATTTAAAGTAGGATGGCTAGGTTTGAGCTGACAAATAGTATAGGCCAGAGCCCCCCACTCAGTTTTACCTGTATAACTAATAGGCTTATAACTATTGCATACCTACTTACATAGAGGGTAAGTAGTAGGATTACCTAAAATAATAGTACCCACCCACTAGGCCTAAGTCTGAGGGTCCCCAAAATACATCATTCGTGAAGATTAACGATGGCAGCCATTAAATGAAAAATCGTCACGTTGGTTATTTTTGGTGTGATTTATAAACAATCTTTTAAGCCAAATGTAAGTTTAGTGAATATTGCTTATTTCTAGCTTTATAATCTACACATGTTGTGGTTGGAGGATCGTTTTAAAAACTGAAATATTAAAAAAAAAATAGATTCACAGCTATTGTAACAATTTAGTAATCTTTTACTAATATTAGTAGAAAGAAGTTGATGTTTTAAATTGACTGAATAGCAACATAATCATCAATAATGTAGTTTAAATGGTCTTGGAATTAAATTTACCAATAATAAAAATATAAATAATTCACTTCACTCTTTCAGCTTACATTGAAACCTAGCTTCACTAGTATTTATAATGAATGTATGTCAAGGGCCGTCATATTTTTAGTCCTGGCTCGCTTGAAAACTGCTATTAACCTCTTGTCTACCAGTAGTTGTTAGTTAAAATATTCATAGAGTGTGTATAAGAAGTGAGTATGCAATCTACTCCTCCCATCTCTTTCTTGGCTTCCCCTGCGGTCTTTTTCCCATTTACTTCATCTATAACATTTTCTTCAGCATTTCAGCACTAAGGCCTATTCCAAAACCTCAGTTACGGAAGGTTACCACCAAGAGAAGGTCTACCTGAGGACTTATAAGGGGCAGCCCTCTATTCGGGTGTAGGCCACGACAGGCTTAGTAAGTCGGTGGCTGAAATAAACCCATACCCGAGAAAATAAAAAATGTGTTAGACAAAATTTCTACATACTGACAGTTACACTTCAGCTACCTACTTACAATTCTTTGTATTCATAGGGAAATAATGTAATCTACAGCAGTCACTCTAAATAAGCCTATACCATTAAATTATTATTTACTACCTAGCCTGATATAATTGTTTTAAATTAGAAGTCATAGCTGGCACACTTACATTAGTAATACTAGAATATAAATTATTTAGATAAAACACTAAGAAACATACAAACACATTTTTAAAGTGTAAATAGCCGAAGCTATATTAATGGTAGTTGGTTCAGTTAGATATCATTCTGAAAATTGAAAAATGACACCTGGACACGGGAATCGAACCCGGGACCTTTGGCTTAGTACGCCAATGCTCTAACTTTAACTCTGCCTTAAAATATGAGTGAAGAATGACCATGGGCACGGACGAATCCTGGATAGCTCAGTGGTTAGAGCATTGGCGTACTAAGCCAAAGGTACCGGGTTCGATTCCCGTGTCCAGGTGTCATTTTTCAATTTTCAGAACATTTTTAAAGATAAGCTTTCACTGCCACAGACAGCTTCTTCAGGTCAAGAGCACTATCAGTCTGCTCTCTAAACCTGATGAAGCTGTCTGTGCCAGTGAAATCTTGTCTTTAAAAATATGTTTGTATGTTTTTTTTAGTGTTTTATCCATCTACACTGTTTATTTTATTTTCCATCATCATTGTGGTAAGTGACCTCGCCTAATACAAACGGTGATTTAGCCTCTATTCTAAATAACTTATTACAGTAGGCCTGTAGTAAAATTCTATAAAATGATATTAACTATACAATTTTTTATTTATTTTTTTCCCCCAAAATATTCTTCCAACCGCCTTTTTTTATATTTGCTAAATATATGATTCATCCATGTTTGTATGTAGGCTATGTATGTATTTTCACTTTACATTTCTGAAATAGTTAATGATAGCAAGTTGTTATTCTGCCTTGTGTTGGTTAAAGGGAATTGCTGTATTAGTTTGGAAATGCCCTCAAGTCTAAACTTTCAGCAGTATATATATATATATATATATATATATATATATATATATATATATATATATATATATATATATATATATATATATATATATATATATATATATATATATATATATATATATATATATAGATAGAGCAGTTATTGAGTGTATGTATATATACACTCAATATATACCTCAGTTTTAGCTTATGTGGTGCTGACTGACAGCTCACAGCTGACTTCTGACGGCTTTAAAAAGCTACCAGACCAAATTATGTATCCCTACGCCGAACCATATGATCTGCAAAAAACATGTCTTTAGCAGTTGTCACTTCTGACAGTCAAAATTTAGGTATATACCTAAATGTTGACTGTCAGAAGTCAGCTGTGAACTGTCAGTCAGCACCACATAAGCTAAAACTGAGGTATACACTCAATAACTGCTCTTTCATCTCAAACTCCTACATACCACACTCACCACAAACGTTAATTTTATGATAAAGCTTGATGCAACTTAACCTGAAAGTTACAGTTCTTCACTCGCTCTGGAAGGAATAATGTATGGTCCTAAAACTCAAGTTCTCGATAACCTCTCTCAATTTTCATTTTCATACTAAGCCACTAAAGACCCAGTTATTACTGATATCTTATACGTAAGGCTAGTTTCAGATAGTTAGACAAAGGACATTTTTGCTAACACGAAAGCTTGAAACACAGCCCAAACCTTAAAGGCTTTTATCTATAAGACAATATGTATTGTTATTTTATTTTTGTAGACCTATGCATTTATGCCAATGTGGCACCAATTTACATCTGAAGCTTACTACATTATAGAACTTATTTTCATTGTTGTATTCATTTGGAATTTTACTGTATGGGCTACTACTATTTGTTTTATTTCACTGCCATAAATCACTTTACTTTGTTTCACTTGGTTATTGTACCTATTTTTATTGCATCAATACATTTTTGTACCAATATTAATTTTATTGCTCTACCTTACATTGTTATACCTACATCTATGACAATATTAATATTATTGTACCTTTAATCAGTGTGTCATACCATAATTTTGTACTTATGTTCATATAATCTTTGTATGATTGTGTTGCTTCAACAGTATTCACTGTAGTTTTACCACTTTTCATTGTTGGAACTATATTCATTGTACCTATTTACATTGTTGTATACTTATATTCATTGTACATATTGACATTGTTGTAAAATTATATTCATTGAACATCTTAACATTGTTGTACCTATAGTTATTGAATCAGTACCACTTTGAATTGTTATACCTTTATTTATTGTACCTCTTTACATTGTTGTTTAGAAAAATAATTTAAAAATATTTTTTAAAAATTAAAAAAAAATCATTCTGCTTAGACTACACCAATAAATCTATGTTGCACTGTGTAGGACTGTATGCAGAATTTATTATGACTAAGAATAAATATTGTATGTACATTACCGAACAGATCGTACATATACACAGAAAATTACGCTAATAAAATGAAATTTAAACTGTAGACCTTCTCTACCATGTGTAGTGCACATGAGTACAGACAAAACTGCTGGAACAGCCCCATTTGATGGGTGGGATGTATGATTGTCAAGTATATCATTATGAAGTGAGTGATTTAAAAAATTTAAACTAGAGGGGGAACACAGGGGCGTTCATGACGTTCCTACTGTAAATGGACTGGGGTTTTCAGTTTTTGTCTGCTGTTTAGAGATTTTTATGCATAAATATGTGTCTCTAGCAGTGTCCATGTCCGTTATTGGGAAGTTGTTTCACCTTAAGAGCCCATGTAATTTGGCCGGCGAAGTTTAAACTGTTTGTTATAAAGAGGAATCTGCTATTCAGAGGTGTTTGTTAAGGAATATATAATTTTTTTACATTGTTATACCTCTAGTCATTGTACCACTTTACATTTCTGTACCTATAGTCACTACCACTTTAATTGTTGTACCTGTAGTCAATGTACCTCTTTACATTGTTGGGCCTATATTCACTGTACCTCTTTACATTGTTGGCCATATATTCATGGCATCTCTTTACATTGTTGTACCTATAGTCACTGTACCCTTTACATTGTTGGGTCTATAGTCATTGTACCTCTTTACATTGTTGTGCCTATATTCACTTTACTTTGTTGTACCAATAGTCATTGCACCTCTTCACATTGTTGTACATATAGTCATTGTACCTCTTAGCATTTTTGTACCTGGTACCTTTTCACATTGTTGTACCTATAGTCACTGTACCTTTTCACATTGTTGTACCTATAGTCACTATACCTCTTCTCATAGTTGAACTTATAGTCACTGTACCTCTTTCATTGTTGAACTATAGTCACTGTACCTCTTCTCATTGTTGAACCTATAGTCACTGTACCTCTTCTCATTGTTGACTTATAGTCACTGTACCTCTTCATTGTTGAACTTATAGTCACTGTACCTTTCCATGTTGAACTTATAGTCACTGTACCTCTTCTCATTGTTGAACTTATAGTCACTGTACCTCTTCTCATTGTTGAACTTATAGTCACTGTACCTCTTCTCATTGTTGAACTTATAGTCACTGTACCTATTCTCATTGTTGAACTTATAGTCACTGTACCTCTTCTCATTGTTGAACTTATAGTCACTGTACTCTTCTCATTGTTGATCTTATATGTCACTGTACCTATTCTCATTGTTGAACTTATAGTCACTGTACCTATTCTCATTGTTGAACTTATAGTCACTGTACCTCTTCTCATTGTTGAACTTATAGTCACTGTACCTATTCTCATTGTTGAACTTATAGTCACTGTACCTCTTCTCATTGTTGAACTTATAGTCACTGTACCTATTCTCATTGTTGAACTTATAGTCACTGTACCTCTTACATTGTAATGCCTATATTCATAATACCAACTTGAGTTTCAAATTTTATTTTAAAATTTATGTCTACTAAAACTAAACTGCACAATATATGATTTTCTTTATGAATACAAGAAAATGTTCTACTTACTCTGTTTTTTTTAATCAATTTCTCAGAAGTTATTTATCAAAATTTTAATGCTACCAAAACAATATTTATATTTATTATTAATCTATATAAATTTTTATTTTCAGGTTTTGTGTAATATGTGGTGTAGAATTTTGAACGATGAATGTTTGTGTGGTTTACTGCATAACTTAGCTGCTTACATTTAAGGGTAAGTAATGCTAACTCGATATTCATATTAGGTTAAGCAAGAACAAAATATTTTTAAGAATTGCTTTTGTCTAAGTTTTTTCCGAACATATTTTTAACCACTATAAATTTATATTTAGGAAATAAATGAAAGAAACAAAGCCATCGTAGAGTTGAAAATACATTTCCTTTGGAGGGAAATTAATGTCGGCGGCGGTCCCATGTCTATTGTGGTTTGTAAAAGATACCTGGAAGATTTTATGCAATACCTTTCTGACAAAATTATAGTCTCTTTCTTGCTCGCCTGTATAAATTCATTGTGGAAAGCATCGAGAAACTACCTTATTTTCAGGACTTCCCTAGTACATGTGTTTTCTCCCAGATGGTGCAGGTGAGTAACACTAACTGGCTGAATGCGTGTGCTGCTCAAAAAGACTGAAAAACTTGTAAACTCATAAACCGATATCATCCTACACAATTTTCTGCTACTTTAGGTGATCATAGTTATTCAGAAACTTAAACTACTTTCACAACTTTTACCACTTTTTAATAAATTGGGTAACTTGGGGAGACACTTGCTTCTATTATGTTTGATCCACTACGGCAGGGGTCGGCAACATTTTTGGGCCCCAATCGACTTATATAAACTTTTAAAAGATCCTGCACAAATCCATTATTTCTCTTCTATAATTTTTTTTATCCATACATCTTATATTTATTCCTTAAATTCAACCTTTCCTTAAATACTTAAATCTTCAACATTATAGACAAATAAAAATATAGGATGAATAAAATGTAGGTTTTCATATTAAACTATTTAATTTTTATTTTCAACATGAATTATGACTATAAAGGTTAATTGGTCGCTCAAATATTATTTAAAAGTACTTGATATATTTGCGAGTTTTGAAGACAAAGAGATTGATCTGAATGATGATGTAACTTTCTTATGAGTTTGACTAAAAATTGACAAGATATCGACCAATTGCAGATCTCTACTCTAGCATGGTGCTTAACATATTCCTTTCCTATTCAAACTCACTTAAAATATAACTCTTTTATTCGTGGACTGCCGGTAAAACATAGTTTTTTTTGTGTGTGTAAAATACAAGAAAAAACCCAGAGAATTTTGCAAAATGTGGTAAAAGCACTGGAATATTTGTTAATTTGGGACATTTGAACTGAAAGCTTTAAATCGAAAAAGTGAACTTAAAAGCACATCCATTCAAACATATCTTATTACCCCTTAAACAAGGGTTGGGAAGTAACAGAAGATGTATTTCCCAAGGTGTCTACCATCAGGGAAAACTGGAATTAGCCGGGAATTTGAAGTGGTTGGGAAAATACGAGAATAAGTCGGGAATTTAGTAAATTAAAAAAAAAAAAAAAAAAGATCCGTCAGACGTTTATTTACCAATTGACCTCTGTTCCAGGCTTCACAATATGAATCCTGTCTTCATTTAGTGTTGACTTACAATAGAGTAAATTTTTATTTTCCTCCAATTTTATTATGGATGTCACTAGCTCCTATCCTTTTGTGTGCAGATTATGACCGCCTTCAATGTTTTATAACATTCCAACCTCATACTATAGTTACAGTCAGATTCAAATAGGAAAATACTTTTTTGACGGTATAATATTTTATTAAAACAATTTGCATGTATTTATATGTCAAGTCATGCAATATGAAGCTTTAACTGTCAATAGATAGTATCAATACTTATAAAAAGATATTAAAACAATATCAATGTGACCGCTTTGTGGCCGCATGGTCTTAGGCATCGCTTTCACAATAAACTAGACTGCCATGACAGGGAGATCGAGGTTCGAATCTCGATCGGTTATACTAAGGTTGATTTTATTGAAAAATGGTTTTCCACTCTCCCTCCACGCAAATATGGTACACCTCCTCTGTATCAACCTTCTCATCATTCCTATACAGAATTTAGTACATACTATACCTAAACATAGTAAATGTAGCTAATAATGTCCGTCATAAAGGTTATGTCTTTAAGGGAGCAGTGATGATATCAAATGAATAATAGTAATTTCCTTTCCCTCCACGCAATGTCACTCTCTAATCAATCTTAACTTAAACAAGTACATAAGCAATTACCAGTTAGTAGATGACGATAAATAATATATTCTGTATTTCAAAATAATCTTAGTGTAAGTTTTTTATGTAGTATTAAATTAAACGTTAAAAGAGTATAAAGGGCAAGTGTTACACAGTTAGCATAAAACTGCTGGCCTCAATTTCACAATTAAAACAAACAAAACACATAATTATACAATTTTCTAGGTACATCATCCCCTTCTCCCAACAGAAATTAGTATATTAATCTAGCTTACCCGATCATTATTTATGAGTAATATTTTTGTGTATGTCTTATATTTTTGGTTTTGTGCGATACTACTAAATATTACATTAATGCTTGGACCTCAATTCCGCCTACATATGCAAGGCATGCTAAACTTTTAGGAAATTTGCGCCCACAACGTACGTGGCGGTGTTTTTTGTACTCCTACCTTACACATATTTTTAATGTAGTATTATCTTAGAATTATTTAGAACAGTTCAAAGGGTAAATGTGGCTTTAATATGGATAAACTTAACACTTTGACTGTTCTCTGTACAAACAAGAGTTTGTTTAAAATTTACAAATACAAAGTGAATATAAACGTGTACAATTGCTTTTCATAACGTGATTTTATTTAACAAAATAAGTTGAAAATGTAGCTCAATGAGTATTGTTATGCAAGGTTGGCAAATATATGGCTCACGTGACATTAGGTTGACATGCGAACATTATTTGGGTGACATGCAAACATTTTTTTTTTTTTTTCTCAAAGTGTTATTTTTTGGAATCAATAAGTTTTCAACAGCCATGTCATTTAATGACGTCACAATGAACTTTTGCAACTCGAAGTTAAAAATCGTCTTAGCTCATACAAAGTGCATCTTGTTTGCTGTTGAAGATGAACTATGTACCGAACATAAACATCTTGAATAGCAAAATAAATCATCATGTTTCAAACTAATATGAAATGATTAGGCACTATGTAACATTTTTGATTTTAACAATATTATATCAGTTTCTTGTCTTTTTTTTTTTTCAGTGTAGATGTTGATTTCAAATATTTTACTTTAAGTTAATGAAATTAAACCTTGGCCAAGACACACACTTTAACAGTTCAATAAATTTCCCTTTTTTAAAATGTAGGTAGGCCTATTATTAAAACATTACAATTTGATTTGTATTAATTACATTTCCTAAGATTAAACAATTTTTTAATTTTAAATACTCATTAATGAACATAAATAAATGGTATCATGGCACACTGCTCAGAAAAGTTTTGCCATCCCCGGTCTAGTGTTTAGTTTGTGAGGTAGATGACGGACACCATATTTAGGGTATGTACCCATGTACATGACTCACCCAGGAAGATGGATCGAGTGCTGTGGATTATCAACTGTCCATTAGATTGGTTTCCATGACATCAGGATGAGCTAGTGTACCTACATAGATCCCCCTATGGATATTAACAAGCTCGTACACAGATTTATCTGAATGCCAAACCCTTCCTTCACCTCTGACAAGACGTGTATTAATCACAACTTGTGAATGTGTGGAATGCCAGGCCTCCACCGTGGTTCGGATCCCACGTTAAACTGTAGGTCCTCCATTTCATCTCACAATCACCCTACCATTACACATTAGCGTAAGTGCGTATAACCCGAACGGGTAGTAAGACGGGTGCTAATGGTAATATATATATAATAATAATATAATATAATATAATAATAATAATATATAATAATAATATAAATATAATAATAATAATAATAATAATATAATAATAATAAAAATTATACACAGTCGAGAATTTCACTCTGATTGTACAACTTCTGATGCTGGCCAGGATAGCGAAATGCACAGCTGTTGCTTTCTGTCCAGAAATGAATATGGCTTACGACACTCTGTTATAAGGAGGAAAATAATAAATAATATTACTGCGCATATTGTCCCCTCTCATTACCAGTGAAGCAATGGTTCAACCAAACGTGGGCAAGCGATGCATTTGTGACTGACCCCTTCCCCAACCCTCTCCTTCTTCCTAAAGTCCCCAAATAATTTAATTAAAAACTTAAAACTTTTGAAATAAAGCTAAGCTGAAATGAGTTGTACATGTAAACTACATTTTTAGATCAGTCTAATGACTTTATTTTCAAAAGTGGTATAGCTATCTATGCACATTAAGGTACCCCTGAAATTCGCAATCGGGAAAGCACAAAAATTATAGTTTCAATGAATTGTATGCAAGGCCATAGAGAAGATTTTAATTAAAACTACCTTATCTAATGTTTATAAAGTTAATTAGTTTGCTTACTTAATTTATAGCATTAGGAACTCGAAAGCTCATTGTTGCACTAACAAAATTATACCACCTAATACCTATCCCTATCTTGAGCTAGTTATATCCAGTCCACTTCATTACACCCTCTCCATACTCTGAGTTAGTTATATCCAGCCCACCACACTACAACCTATCCCTATCTTTAGCTAGCTCTATCCAGTCCACCTCATTACACCCGATCCCTCCCTACCTTGAGCTAGTTATATCCAGTCCACCTCATTACACCCTATCCCTACTCTGAGCTAGTTATATCCAGCCCACCACACTACACCCTATCCCTATCTTGAACTAGTTATATCTAGTCCTCCTCATTACACCCTATCCCTATCTTGAGCTAGTTCTATCTAGTCCACCTCACCACAACCTATCCCTATCTTGAGCTAGTTCTATCCAGTCCACCTCATTAAACCCTATCTCTTTCATGTCAATTCTAATGTTATCCTCCCATATGCGTCTAGGTCTTCTCAATGGGTTTGCCAGTTACTTGTACCCTGAACACGGTTCAAGATTCTTCCACTTGCGCTCCATGTCCTACCCACCGTAAGCTGTTATATATGACTATCTTAATAATGTAATGTCTTGTGTTGGGTATTCAACTCATTATTATCAAACCTCCAGTGCTCTCCAGTATATTTATTATTATTATTATTATTATTTATTATTATTATTATTATTATTATTATTATTATTATTAGCACCGCGTCTTACTACCCGTTCGGGTTATACACACTTACGCTAATGTGTAATGATAGGGTGATTGTGAGATGAAATGGAGGACCTACAGTTTAACGTGGAATCCGAACCACGGTGGAGGCCTGGCATTCCACACATTCACAAGTTGTGATTAATACACATCTTGTCAGAGGTGAAGGAAGGGTTTGGCAATCAGATAAATCTATGCCGGGACCGAGGATTGAACCTTGGACCCCCAGCACAGAAGTCCGACACCTTACCCCTAGACCACCAGGTCACATCCACTATCTTCATCTCTTTTTGGACTTTGTTTTCAAATACCTCCAATTAATTATTTAGTTTTTTAAAATATCAAATATTATCAAAATAGTCCTGGAGTTCAAAATAAAACCTCTTTTTAAAACATGCTTCAAATTTTCTTCAACCTTTATTAACGAACCAAAATTACTATATAAATTTAGCACATTTGATTGATTTTTATTATAACTACCTACTATGAATGAAATGAATGTCATTAATTTATAGTAATTTAATATTTCATATATTTTCTTTGACTCAAGTGGTTAGGGGGTGGTGGCCCCTAAAAACCACACATACTCCCCGAAATTGCAATCTGGCTAAGGCCTTGATTAGATACCTTATCCAAAATAAATTTTTTGGTACACCACTGAAATATTGCTTATCCCTGCCTCAGTTGACAACGATGTCATCCATTTTGAAAACATTGCATAAGACGTTTGTTATTCTATATTTTTGGCTTCTTTTTATCTAAGAAATCACGCTTTGAATAGGGATAGCGCGAATTTTTAAACACCTCTAAAAAAATGGTGTATGAAGTAAAAGGGCAAAAAAAGGGGAAGGACGGACGCGAATCTATACACTAATTCGATGTTTTTTCTATGAGTACTCATACCCGATAAACAAATGGCCCCCAAATACCTTTTTTTAAAGCATCGCGTCATACTACCTGTTCGGGCTGTATGTCTGTGTACTAATTACGCTAAGGTGCTAGGTATAAGGAAGGTTGAATTTAGAGGAAGTGTACCCGCATTAGCGTGGAGAGAGTGAGAAACCATTTAGTAAACCCACCCTCAGTACACCCGACCGGGATCGAATCAGGATCTCCCAGTCATCGGCAGTCTAGTCTGTTGCGAAAGTTACGTTTTAGACCATACATTCACCGAAGAGGGTCGACCCGTTTGATGACTAATTTGCTCGATGGTAATTAATACTAACCGTACTAAAAGTTAGTATTTTTTTAAAAGGCCCTTTCTATGAAGATTGGACTGTAGTTATCCTGCGCTCTATGATTGATAGATGGCTCCAATAAACCTCCCTCTAAATATTCAAATAGCTTCGGACATTCGCTGGACTGACGTGACCTTTCAGGACTTGTTTTTGTGTCACGTGTGGGGAGGATGGAAGAAACCTTTTGTAAAGGGGGAAAAAAACCCCACACCGCTTGGTCCCCCCACCCCCTTTTCAAATTTCCAAACACCGCGTGGACGTCTCCTCCCCCTCCCTTCACAAAATGTTTTCTCCCACAGATCGATGGGTCGATGGACGCGACCTTTCGCGTGATTAAGTGGGCGGGTTTCAATCAACTGATCCAGTTAAGAAGGCCGGTTCTCACCTAAGCACTGTGATTGACCACTAAGGATGATTCATACATAACTTGAGGACACTATTTCAGTTAAATTGAAACGATCACTTTTCGCTTTTAGTCACAGCAGGATATCTTTTGTTCAATTGAATGATCCATACACACTTATCTTTCAGTCACAGTATTGTTCACTTATCTTTCAATCACAGTAGAATATCTTTATTCTATTGTTCACTTATCTTTCAGTCACAGTAGAATATCTTTATTCTATTGTTCACTTATCTTTCATTCACAGTAGAATATCTTTATTCTATTGTTCACTTATCTTTCAGTCACAGTAGAATATCTTTATTCATTGTTCACTTATCTTTCAGTCACAGTAGAATATCTTTATTCTATTGTTCACTTATCTTTCAGTCACAGTAGAATATCTTTATTCTATTGTTCACTTATCTTTCAGTCACAGTAGAATATCTTTATTCTATTGTTCACTTATCTTTCAGTCACAGTAGAATATCTTTATTCTATTGTTCACTTATTTTTCAGTCACAGTATAATATTGTTATTCTTTTGTTCACTTTGAATGATCAGTCAGTTTTCTCTTTCAACCACATTTGAATATCGTTCCACTTTTTGATCGGTTTGACTGATCTATTCTTTTATTCAATTTTACTAGAAACTGTTAACCTAATTAGTCTTTTGTTGGGTTGTTGAAATTAAATACTAAGCGAAGTGTATACACAAAATAACAAAGCGATTTTATTTTCGGTAATTGATACAAAAATATTGTTAGATTTTTCTTTTAACTTAAATTGTAAACAAACAATGTGATTTAACGTAAACTGAGTATGCTATGTCAGAAGTCTGTAAAAAAAAAAGGGATGTTGATAAACAGAAATAATATATAGGATTTTTTTTAGATTGGTAAACTGGATTTTGGGCCTGGGCCATGGTAGCCCACCAATAGTCATCCCCTCGTGGCAGGCCTACCTCAATTAATATTGAGACACGATACTAAAAAACTAATGATAAGATAAAACGCAGTTAAAAAATATGAATATCAGGTACATTACGACAAAAGTTAACGAGCTTTTTTTAACCGCATGCTTCCGCTACTTGAAATGAACCCTTTTTTAATTGTATTGGCTGCTCTGGTGTTTTTTTTTTCATAAAGTCTTTTCCCTCCACGTCTTTATTAGATATCCGTTCCCCCCACCCCCCTTTTTCCGATGAAAGGGGTTGCGCAGTCTTAAAGCGCCACTGTTTTAACTTGAACCAGTTATCTATGACGTCACGTGTGACGCACATCCTTTCCTTGATCATCGAGGGTTATAGAGGGAGGGGTGTTGTCTGTGACGCAGGTAGTGCTGGGATGTTCGATTATAAGGGTAGTCTCCAGGGTTGGTGGGGAGGGAGGGTTTGATGACGTCAAAGAGGAACCTTTAGAGCAATATATTGCTTCTAGGGCAGTGGTCGCCAATTAATTTGGTTTGTGGGCCGTATGACCATATAAAAACATTTTATGGGCCACCTGTATTACACAAACAATTTATAAGGTCTACTTTCTACCTTTTATCCAAATCCAGAATGAGCCATATTTTTTAGATTTTACTCCTTACACGTAAAGATTAAAAAATGTACTAACATTTTTTTACACCATATTTGCGTTTATACTATGTTAACACAAAAGTTTGGAGTAATTTTGGTTTAATTCAGGTACCTAATTACATGAAAATATTCCAGATATCGCATTGTAAGTCTTGAGTAGAGTACATTCACCCTCCGAACTTACATGGATGGCTGCTCAAAAAGTTATTAGAAATAGTCCCTAATGTTCCCTACGCCAACAGCTGACATCTGTCACTTTGGATAGCTGTAATGAAAACATATGGTATTGTATGAATGTTATAGTTAACCACAGTAATGTAGGCCAATATTATTTATATTTTTTGAGGTCGGGCACAAAGCTTATTTATCGTTTTATTCCACCTAAATAATTTATTATTCACTTTCACAAAAGGTGTAACGAATATATCTTCAAAATTGCGACAGACGAATTTAATTCATGTGATTGGTGATTACGCAAACAAGCTCTTTACAATGGTGCACCTACACATTGGTTAACAATATTTTATTCTGTTAAATATTTCAAAATACAGCTAAATAATAATGAAATAATTTATTATATATATAAAAAATTACAAGTATTTTCTCTCTTTTCCAAGTAAATACGATGCCTGTTTTAAATGGTATTAATTTATGGTATTTGAGGAATAGAGGATTCGAGACATCGAGTACTTGAGGCATCGATTATTTGAGGAATAGAGTATTTGAGACATCGAGTACTTGAGACATTGAGTATTTGAGGAATCGAGTATTTGAGACATCGAGTACTTGAGACATTGAGTATTTGAGGAATCGAGTATTTGAGGAATCGAGTATTTGAGACATCGAGTACTTGAGACATTGAGTATTTGAGGAATCGAGTATTTGAGGAATCGAGTATTTGAGGAATCGAGTATTTGAGACATCGAGTACTTGAGACATTGAGTATTTGAGGAATCGAGTATTTGAGGAATCGAGTATTTGAGGAATCGAGTATTTGAGGAATCGAGTATTTGAGACATCGAGTACTTGAGACATTGAGTATTTGAGGCATCGAGTATTGAGACATCGAGTACTTGAGACATCGAGTACTTGAGACATAGAGTACTTGAGGCATCGAGTATTTGAGGAATAGAGGATTTGAGACATCGAGTACTTGAGACATTGAGTATTTGAGGAATCAAGGATTTGAGACAAGGTGGCGGGCCTAATTTTATCTTTATTTATGCAGGCCTACTAATTTTTTACTTTTTAAAGGTTGTCACGAAATCTTACAAATTGGGTACTTTAAAAAAGTTGTGGCGACTTCTTTTATTTTACCTCCTTCTTTAATTCCCCGTTGGGGGTTGTATAAGTACCTGTCAAGGGGGTAGTTTAAGCTGACGGTTATGTTCTACTTGTTCTTGCTTCGTGACCCTAAGGGATAGGAAGAGGAAGGTGCGGGAGTAGCTGTGGACCACGCTGCGGTCCTCAATAATTCAACCACTTTCCACGAGGCGGGGGGGAATGGGAGGGTTTGCCCCATCTAACCGAGGACTCCTTTATATATTCATGGCGGCGTTGCTCAACGGTGAATTGCGTGATTCCTCAGCCCCGCGTGTCCCCCACAATCCCACAATCTCACGCCCTGACTGAGATCTTACCTCTTTTGACAACGTTGCCTGCTTGGTGATTTCCAAGTGGGTTGCAGATTAACTTTGATGCACTTGAAAGTGTAGGGAACTCGAGTTCTAAGTATTTTTGCAGTTTTTATATAAGAACTTTTTTTTTTGGTCTAAATTAATCAAAAATTTCTCCAGTAGAAACGTTTAGTTTAATTTTCTTCACGCGGTGATATCAACAGTTGTTGAATATCGGTCATGAAGAGAAAAAGTTGTTATTAAATTACAGGATACCCTTGACAGATATTCAACAACTGTTGACATCACCATGTGAATAATAATAATAATAATAATAATAATAATAATAATAATAATAATAATAATAATAATCTAGGGGTAAGGTGTCAGACTTCTGTGCTGAGGGTGCGGGGTTCAATCCTTGGTCCCGGCACAGATTTATCTGATTGCCAAACCCCTTCCTTCACCTCTGACAAGACGTGTATTAATCACAACTTGTGAATGTGAGGAATGCCAGGCCTCCACCGTGGTTCGGATCCCACGTTAAACTGTAGGTCCTCCATTTTATCTCATAATCACCCTACAATTACACATTAGCGTAAGTGTGTATAACCCGAACGGGTAGTAAGACGCGGTGATAATAATAATAATAATAATAATAATAATAATAATAATAATACTTAGAACTGCGTCTTACTACCCGTTTGGGCTACACGCTTAAGTACTAATCACACTAATGGGTTAGGAATTGGGGAGGTTTAATAGGGAGGAAGTGAACCCACGTTTACTTGGAGGGAGAGTGGAAAACTATACAGGGGAAAACCATGCCCAGTTTGAACCTTGAACTCTCTGTCCTCGGCAGTCTAGCTCAACACGAAACTAAAACTAACGCGTCAGATAACTACGCCACCGAGGCGGGTAGTGTGAAGAAAATTAAACTTGGTTTATACAGGGGAAATATTTGAATTATTTTGACCAAAAAAAATAAAATAAAAGTTTACCTGTAAAAACTGCAACACTGCCCTTAACTCGTGTCTTTTACATCCCCATCTCAAGGAGGGGGGCAGGGGGGGAAAGGGGGGGAACATATCAAAGTTATAATTCACACGTTTAAACGGCCCTTTTAATTTGAAGTATTTAACTGTTACTTTTTGAACCGACTGATTATATCACTACACGACTTACAAACTAATTGAATCTAAAACAGAAACAACATCCACCCTGGGCCTTTTGCTAGTTTTGTATTGGTAAAGTACAGTATGTGTCTGACGCATGCGCTTTTATTGTCTTTAAAAAAAGAAAAAAAGGGGGGGGGGTCAATCTTATTAGAGCAGTGCGTAATCAGCTACACATGAGGCTGTTCCGTGACGTCAGAACTAAGAGCTATGACGTCAGAACTACGAGCTATGACGTAATCGCCGTTCGATCGATCCTTCATCCAGTGACGACGAACGGTGGAAATATTTACTGATGGGGGGGCCGTAGGACTTATGGCACAACGCCCCCCCCCCCCCCCGTGAAAAACGATCCATTTTGACCAATCTATGATGGACGTTTAGCGCAGTCTTAGTAAGTAAATGGGAGGTCTTTTGGACCAACCGAGATAGGACGTATAGACTAGAAAAAAAAATTACCTCTTTAATTATCTAGTGTCTAGACCTAACCTAACCATTAGACGATTTTCCTTCTGTTTTCAGACCTAACCTATCATAACCATAAAGCGATTTATTTTAATTTTTGTAGACCTAACCTAACCTAACCTGACAATACCATCAGGTGATTCTATTTCAGTTTTATTCAGTTATAAGAAGCTATAAGTGTGAATATAATACTTGTTAATTAATTATCTCAAGTACTATAATATCTCTTGTTGCCACGAACATAGTAGTTTTATTAATACATTTTATTCTTTCAATTAGTTACGAAAAAGCCACTTAAACAGTAATCCTTATGGAAGTATTATTATAAGCGTTTATCGACACTTTTGATTGATAATTATTAATCTAGTATTACTAAGAAAATAATGGTTATTTCCACATTGATTAAGATTAGTACCCGCTTCGGTGGCCGCATGACCTAAGGCATCACTCTCGCATTAGACTAGACTGCTGATGACGGGGAGATCGAGGTTCGAAGCTCGGTTGGGTGTACTAAGGGTGGTTTTTCCATAACGGTTTTCCACTTTTCAGCAGGAAGAGGTCTACAGGTGTGTAAGAGACCTGCTAGGGAGAAGAGAAGTGACCTTGAAGTTTAAGGAAGTGATGTACAGGGTGTACTTTGTACCTATAGTCACATATGCAGCAGAAACATGGACAGTGAATGTAAGAGAGACCAGGAAAGTGGATGCCATGGGAATGAAGTTTGTGAGGAGCATTTTAGCTGTCACGAGGAGAAACAAGATTAGGAATGAAGTTATCCAAGAAAGGCTAGGGGTACATGGAGTACATGAGATAATAGAGGAAGCAAGACTGAGATAGTATGGGCATGTAATGAGGATGGAAAAGGGGAGGATACCAAAGAAAATGACGGAAATGAAATGTGTCGGAAAAAGACCGCAAGGGAAGCCAAGAACTGATGGGAGGAGCAGATAACAGAAAGTATAAGTATGCAAGTGAGTGGAGAAGAATATAGGAAGATAAAGACAGTTTATTAAACTGACCCGGCCACAGGCTGGAAACAGTTTATGATGATTTCCTAGATCTGCTCTAGTGTTTTAACATGGAACAGGACAAGAAGTTGTGTGTGTAGGCCTACATGTTTAATTTACAAAGAAAAAAAACCGCCATCAAAGATCACGAACGTCTCTTTTGACGTTCATAGACTCACAGATGGTGCGTGTGGCAACATGCTCCATACACTGAAGGAATACGATGCTAAATATTCTAGCTATTTTACAATCTCGAAATCATAATTCAACGAGTCGTTGGCTAGGTTGACTGAAACGCCGCAACGAGTTAATAATAGTACTCCCCTAGCTCTAAGCTTCTGTCCCCAAAGCACACAACACAATCCCACCACTGTAACTAATGCCTCAACATCGATTTCGAAATTTCCGGAAGCCATAGCGTCTACTAAATAAATTCTGTTCAGCGTAGGAATTGTTTTCTGAAAGGCCTTTTTCCCTACCAGAAAGCTGTTATATAGTAGGATTTTGGTAGGAAAAAAGACCTTTCAGAGAGTAATTCCTACCGTGAATGGAGTATAACAAACGACGTAGGATGAAGCTTAGCGCACCGTGCGTGACCGAAGGCGAAGTACCGTGACCTGTGAAGAGATGCATGCATTAAAGCCGAGTTATGATTAGGCTAACGTTTCGTGTTAACACGCGTTATGACGGTTTAGTTAGAAGAAAAAAACCCATCCCAATAAATTATATTGAAGTGCTAACACTGCCGTGATGTGTTGTGACATGTTATGTTTTATCTGACGCCGGAATGCGTGTTAACATGTCTTGATACTCATCAGCTCAAGATATAGACATCCATATTTTCGTCAGACGTGTCAGAACGAGACACGTGAGTTTTTTTTTAGATACCCTGACCTGGTGGTCTAGGGGTAAGGTGTCAGACTTCTGTGCTGGGGGTCCGGGGTTCAATCCTCGGTCCCGGCACAGATTTATCTGATTGCCAAACCCTTCCTTCACCTCTGACAAGACGTGTATTAATCACAACTTGTGAATGTGTGGAATGCCAGGCCTCTACCGTGGTTCGGATTCCACGTTAAACTGTAGATCCTCCATTTCATCTCACAATCACCCTACCATTACATATCAGCGTAAGTGCGTATAACCCGAACGGGTAGTAAGACGCGGTGCTAATAATAATAATATTTTTCGATACACATTCTTTTTTTGGGTGATATATTGAAGGGTAGCAAACTCCTTTATTGACATCCTAGTGTACATTTTGAAACGCTTTTCATCTTTCAAAATTTCAGGCCATAAAGTTTGAAATTCACCAAATTCACCCCTCTCTGTATCCACTCTCTCGTGTGTTCCAGTGCAAATAACAAACTAATAGTCGTTACAATCCCCCCCTCTTCATTAAGTTCAGCTAACCCTTTTAGTACTGTCCACCATTTTGTTTACGATTCGTTTAGTCAAATTTTCAAGTAAAAGAGGAAGTGTAACCACATTTACACGTAAGGAGAAGTGGAAAACTATTTTGGAAAAAAAAACCCACCCTCAGTACACCCGGCCGAGATTAAAACCTCGATCATTGGCATTCGAGAGTAGCGCGTTAGACCACATGTTTGTCAGTGTTATTTTCTTGGAGCCGCGAGAGTGGATACAGCCTTAAATACCGATAAGGGTGAATTTGGTTGAGTTTCATAATTTATGGCCTGAACTTTTGAAAGCCAGCAGCGTTTCAAAATGTACACAAGGAAATTAATAAAAGAGTTTTTTACCTTACAATCAAAATATCACAAAAAAAAAAAAAAAGGAATTTAAATCGAAAAAAACCTCAAGTGTCACTTTCTGATGCTTCGACACTTCTGACGAAAATCTGGATGTCCAGATGTTTAGCTGATGCGTGTTACGGCATGTTAACACGCATTCCGGCGTCAGATAAAACATAACATGGCACAACACATCACGGCAGTGTGAGAACACTTGTATATAAGTTAATGGGTTTGGTGTTTTCACTAAACCGCCATAACACGTGTTAACACGAAACGTCAGCGCAGCCTGAATTCGGCTCAGTCGCTTGAAGCTGATGTGTTGTGTTGTAATATGTTGAAACGAAACTTCAGAGTAGTCTGAATCGGCTTTAGACACATTGGGCCAGTTTCATAGTCAGATTTATACGCCTAAGTGCGAGTTGATACTAAATACAGGACGACACCTACCTAGACCAAAATGGAATGGGCCAGTTTCGCATATGAAACTGGCCCATTCCATTCAATTTCAGGTAGGTGACGTCTTGTATTTAGTATAGCGCCGCACTTTAGGCTTACTAAATCTGACTATGAAACTGGCCCATTGTATCTCGACGATTTCGGCGCGCCGTTCACGGCACGGTGGCAGTCACTAGGTAACAGACAGGATACACCAAACCAACATCCTCCAGTTAAAATGGCTGCGCTAGTTGGGAGAGCTTGAGTATTTCAACTGGGGAATCGCTAGGTGCCATCAAAGGGGTATTTTAAACATCATGGTTTCACAAGAGAGAGAGGACACAAATATCCTTCTCGAGTCAATCAACCAGCTTCCAAAAAGCTAAGTTCAGGTAGTGACCCAACCCCCTCTTCACAAAATCTTTACCTCACAAAGAGCTTACTCAGACTACACATTACTATTAAAATGGTCCCTTTATGACGAACATGTTAAGAGTAAGTCGTTTAACAAGTGCACATATGGAAGTGTTTTTATCAGTGAGCGTTGACACTAGCGAACCCCAGTGTTGATAGACTCAACCTGGCTCAAGAATGTACTCTATACTATCGTTGTTCGTAACATATTTTATCGTATTTGGCTTGAATATATTATTTTGTTTGAATCACGTCAACAGATTTTACAATTATTGATCTCAACAGTAATTTTGTTCGAGGTTTTTGAAATTTCGAGTTCTATTTGTCTTAGTTATCTTTGATTTTTTTTCATTGCACACTATTCTATTGTTGTTCGTAAATACATTTTATCGTAGTTTACATGAATATATTTAACATATGTTTTTATCGTCGCAGTTGTTTTTTTTACCAAACGCTTCTAAGATATCCCGTAAACATTTATTTGGTTCCTTTTTCATAGAATCTCAAATTATATGCCATATTATATTGATTGGTAGCCCATACCTTAACTTTTTAAATTTTAACTTTTTATTTGGTTCTAGTAGTTTGTTGTTAATTTATTCTGGATTGATTCTTAAAAAGGTTCTCCCTCAAATTGTTTGAGATTACTTGGTAAAAATATTTGTTCCATTTTTATAATCTCAAAATTGATATGTTTAGATCTTCAAGCTAATGATTCCCTCATAAAACTACTAAACTTGTGTAACACCGTGAATGTGGTTCTTAAAAAAAAAAGAGTTTGTTTTATTTGGGGGACAAGGGGAGACTTGGGTTGAAAGTAAAAGAATGGCCATTTCATAGTAACATGGCTGTTTTCATACTCTCAACTGGAGATAAGTTCCCACAATTCTTAGCCGGTGTTTTACAACATAATACTTTTCAACAAAGAGGCAGGCCAACATTTTAAAGACGTCCGCTTGTATAATATCCAGGTCTCGCCTTCTATTGAGTTCTGAATGGTTGGTTCAGGTCTATTGTTCACAAAATGATTCACTTCTCCCACCCTTCACAAACTCCAGAGCTGTGGGTGGCAACATATTATTTCAATGCAGCCACCACAGATGTGGTGAATGAGAAGTAAAATTCGCCACACCATGTAAGAATTGAGAAATTATGTTGTTCAATCGGACATTTAAAACAACAAAACACACACCATACAGTTTGAAAAAATGAATTAAAAATTTGGGAACTACACTTTGACTACTCTGCTACAACCTATCACAGAAACAATAATGAAAATGGTTCAAATTGAAAATGTAAGACAATTTATTGCTAAATTTGACAATCCTTTTGTCTGACAATTTGCAAAAACATCTGGATATTTGAACTCAATGAATTTGTGGAAAGCTTGCAATGATATGAAGGATATATCTAGCGAAGAAAACCTACACTCATTGTGCAAAGAATGTTCCATAAGCTCAATGCTTTTTTACAAAATACTTCACATCATCTAAACGCTCTGATAAAATCTAAAATATAATATCTGTAACTCTCTAAAAATTTACCAAAAATTAGCTAGATGGGTTGACTTTAAAATAGAAACAAGCTTGTTTATCTAAGTAAAATGGTTAATTTGAAAAACATATTTAATCAACAACAAGCGTAGATCTACAGCACCCTTTTCTACACCGTTCTTTGTCCCAAAGGTTCATTTTTTCTGTGAAATATATTTTGATATTGTAGACATTCTAGATGTGTTCTATGAACTATATTTGGATATCGCAGAGATTCTAGATGTGTTCTGTGGAATATATTTGGATATCGTAGCATTCTAGAAGTGTTTGTGAATATATTGGACATTGTAGAGATTCAAGATAATTATGTTCTGTGAAATATATTTGGGTATTGTATACATTCTAGAGTTTAAAAAAAAACCAAAAAACAATGTTTACAAAAGGTATTTAACATCACTTTTCAAAACCAACTCATTTTGCAGAGAACTAGGGACTTAGATTGCCATTAGTCATAATCTTATTAGTCATAGTCTTGTCATTAAAATACATTAACACAAAAATCTTTGTACTGTATACTAAACAAATTTATATATAAAAAAAAGTATTCATATTCTTCAGAGAGATAGGTTTGTAAGATTAAATAATATAGCCAAAACCTTCTTAGAAATTCAACAGAAAAACCTACTTTCAATGTTCAGATAAAGACGGGATGGGACTAAAAGTTAATATAATATAAAATGAAGTAATTTTATCAATACCTATTAAATAATATTGATACCATACTAAACATAGATCAATGTTAACCATAATTAATGTTATTTTTTCACTGAAAGGCTCTTGCTACAGGGATCCAACCGAGTGTCAATCGATCATCGCATTTATCGTTTGATCGCATCTAAGACTTGTATCGACCCATTGCACCAAACCACAGGTAGAACAGATTTATTGAGTTTTGAGTAAACACATTTTTTTTCAATAATTAGTTTGGTAACTTCAATTTATACGTTCGCATTAAAAGCTTACAGATACACACTAATCTTTATTTAATTGAAAAACCTAACACTAACTAACCTAACCTTACCTAAACAACAGGCAAAGACACAAGTACGATGAATCGATGTACTTTGACCTCCTTAAGACCTCATGATGTTCGATGAGTCATTTGAAATACGCACCCTCCTAAACAAAAGGATGCGATGAACCGATCTACGCCGATCCAACCTTATCTCAGCAATTTATAACGCACCAACAAAATCAGCTGTTCTTAGAACGCCATCTTCTTCCCGCGGAACATAACCTCACTTCACAAGCTAACAATGTCGACCACCTTAAAACATGTGCGTCAGACTTGTAATCACATACTGAAGAAATAAAAAAAAATAATTCCTTTTGAAGGTGTAAGATAATGATCACAACACTGCTTATGTTTGAGATTTTAAAAATCTATTTAAAAAAAAACTAGTTTTATCTTAGCTTTTCGATGGGTAAAGCAACATTCTCGTTCTCATGATATTTTTTTAGCACCGCGTCTTACTCCCCGTTCGTGTTATATGGATATGTACTAACTACGCTAATATGTTATGGATGAAGAAGTTTGAATTTAGAGGAAGTGTACTCACATTTGTGTAAAAAAACCATTTAAGAAAAAGACAAAACTCGGTACACTTGACCGGGATTCAAATCCTGATCTCACCGTCATTGTAAATTTAGTCTCTTGCGAGAGTGACGCCTCAGACTTGCGGTCACCGAATCGGGTTCGTGGTTGTTGGAATCGTGATTTTCTGAAATATGTTTTCGTGTCACTCAACTCAATAACGTTGAAAATACATTAAATATATTTTTTTTATTGACGCGTTCAATTTTGTACGTTTCAAAATCAATATCTAAAGGTCATATTATATCAGTGCATTGCATAACTCCGGGCACGTAACATTTTCATCAGGTAATAACTCATAGTTGACCTTAGTTGTCTTGGGGGTAAAGTTCTCGTCTCAGGACCCGATGTTCGTGTGTTCAAACCCAGACGGAGTCGAAGGATCTTTTTCTGAGCAATTAAAAATCCGTAGCACAACTTCCTTCGGACGCAGGGCGGATTTATGTATAGGTCTAGTAGGCATAGGTCTAGTGCCTGCGGCGGCAGATTTTAGGTTGGAAAATTTTGAATGACGAAAAAAAAATACATTTTTTTTTCTGTCAGTTAAAATAATTTTATGGCTTCATCGTGTTGTGTGATTGTTGTGGTTTGCTGTATCTACGTACCAACATGACAGAATATCGCTTTAATTCACTGACATTTGTCTTAATTGAAGGTCAATTATTAGTTAAAAGGGATTTGTCTGGCATCATTGATAAGTTCGCTCAGCATAAATCAAGACAAAAATATACTGTAGACTATTTTCTTACTGTGTAAATGCTAATATTTTATCTGTAGTAACATGTTCTACAATCTATTAGTGCAGACCTTATATTTTTAAATTATATAATATTTGAATTTGTGTGTTTAAGGGCCGGTCTTATGACTCCTGGATAAATATTAATCTGGCAGATAAATATTTCTATCTGGTCGATAGATTAAAATTGCGTCTTATGACTACCAGATAGCATTTATCTGCCAGATAAACTGTATTTATCCATCACATTTTTATCAGGAGGTTTAAGTATCTGATAACTTTTATCTGAAAGTTAAAATGGTTGTTGCCATAGTGACGCGTTGTTTTTCATGAGGTTAAAATCTTGGTTCACGTGTTTTAGTAATCACAGGCCCAAGCTCTAACTATATAAAGTTAGAACATTTAATTCACACTTTGATATAAACTGACAAGCTATTTGTAGGGTTATATTAATTTTTATATAAGAACAAATTATCAAAATGTGAGTACAATAAATGAAATTTTGTAAACGTTGTACCCAACTATTGACCACATTTTGGTAGACACCGAAATTGGTACTTGCAAGATATCTTTTAGCTTCTGCGCCCACGTGACGCCATCTGTTTACTCACACTCGTTTAGCCGCCATTATTTAACAAATGTTGAGCGTTGTAGTCATTTTACAGGTAGTAGCGGTAGCTTCTGGGCTTATACGCATGCGCGCACCAGTAAAAACAGTACCAACCTTGTGTTTTCTGCATAAAAATATATTTATCCTTCAGATAGAGCTATCCGGTAGATAAATTCAGTTCATAATATGCGTAAGATATTAAAGTGGCTGATAACCTTTTATCTGGTTGATAACTTTAACCTCCCGATAGCAATATTTATCTAGTAGTCATAAGACCGGCCCTTAATAGTGTAAGAGTGTTTATTTCAATTTATTAATTCTTTGCTTAGATTCTTACTACTTTTAAAACCTCACTATAATAAATAATAAAATAATCTAAGCACTTTTTATCTGTCAGTCCACATATAGATCTTGTGTATATGGTATATATATATGTATGTCGGTGTATGAGGGCTGATAGGTGCGAAAACGGGGATTTAGAAGGTTAGAAATGAAGTTAGGAAAAGTGGGCGGCAAATTATGGGCGGCAGGGTCGTAGATTCACCCCTGTTTGGAGGGGAAGTAAAGCCGTCGGTCCCATGTTGATTGTAGCATGTAAAATAACCCTGGAAGGTATGTGGAAATACCTTTACCGGCAAAATTGGTAGGATCTTTCGCTCTCGTTAATAGAAATTCAGTGTGGAAGACAACGGGTAACCACCACCATTTCTGAACTCCCCTAGTACAAGTGATTTCTACCAGATGGTGCAGGCGGCACTAATCAGCCGAAAGCATGCCCAGCTATGAAATCACGTCAAACCAACCTTCGGGTCGTTGACTCTTTTTTTTTTTACCACCGCGTCTTACTACCCGTTCGGGTTATACGCCTACGTATTCATCACGCTAGTGGTTTTAGGGCGTTGGAAGGTTATATTTAGAGGAAGTGTACCCACGTTAGCGGGGAGGGAGAGTGGAAAACTATTTCGTAATAAACCACCCTGGGTACACCCGACCGAGATTCGAACCTCGAGCTCCCTGTCATCGATAGTCTAGTCTTATGCGGGAGTAGCGCGTTAGACCATGTAGCCACCGAACCGGGTGGTTGTTGACTTAAAAAGAATAAGTCCTTGTAGTTTTATTGGAAACAAACTCCTCGGTCTAACTAACCGCATTCAATCAATGGGGTAGGAATAAAAAAGAGGAAAGGTACCCGCACTTTGTTGACTAGAGAGTGAGAAACCCTTTGGAAAATAACACTTTAAATACATCCTACTGGGATCCAAACCATTACCTACCCGTCAACTGCTATACAGTCTATTACGAGAGTCACGCCTTAGACCATGCGACCGCTGATACGTGTTTTATTTTGTTATTGCTACGTAATTGTTACTATGTCACGACATCAATCCCGACAAATCTCATTATGCCATGTTTAGTAAAGTGCTTTGATAGATATGGCGTGATAGCCTTGGACATGCGAAATACAGTGGAACTTTTTAAATTCTAAGTCCAAGGGATATTTAAAAAAAAATATTTGAAATATCCAAAATTCGAATCAACCATTTTTATGACTATACACGCAGCCGGTACAAAATAAACTAAAAATATCCTACATACACATTTTGTATGTGCTATATAAAACACACATAAGCAATAAATAACCCTATACATACAGGAAAAACTAAGAAAAATTTAAACATTATAAATAATTTATGTAAACCTGGAAAAATTAAAATACAGAAATCGCAGACTTAAATCAATAAAGACGTGCAACATGGAAATTTTTGGCCTATTCTACACTAGCAATTAAAACGCTAGCAACCGCGCCTTTGAATGAAAACCCTTGTTATCGAGTTAGAAAATAAGTTTTCGTCTAGACTCTAGACCAGCGTTTTGACCGCCAGTAGCCCCATGACTTCTTTGGTGCTGACTGACAGCTGACAGCTGACAGCTGACGGCTTTGAAAAGTTACCAGACCAAATTATGTATACCTACGCCGAACCATATGATCTGCAAAAATCATGTGTTAGCAGCTGTCACTTCTGACAGTCAAAATTTAGGTATATACCTGAGTGTTGACTGTCAGAAGTCAGCTGTGAGCTGTCAGTCAGCACCAAAGAAGTCATGGGGCTACTCTACCTCTGATGGCGTTAAAACCGCCTAGCGGCAGAAACGCGAATCAAACTACACCAGACGTTAACAGGCAGTTGTGCCTCAGTGTCACAACAAGTCTTTCAGCAAGAATAATAATCTTCCTCAAGATGGTATCACGTTTTGCAATATTTTCATTCACTAAATCAAGTAGTTCATCAAATGAAACCACAGAAATTTTATAGTACAAAAATTAACTTCTCTGGGTGCATTCTTTGATTAATTAGCAAAATATGAAACTGTCCTGTCGAGAGAGAGTATGCTCGATAATGTGGGGCGTGTCTACCAACGTCTCTTTTGACGAGTTTTTTTTTTTTTTTTTGCGAATTTCCTCCAACAAAATATGTCCCGCTATAGAGCCGGCCTATACATTGTCCATTTTAAAACCATTCTGCACAAGTGGAAGCAACAACCGCGGCACTTGAACCGCTAGTTTAGAATCGGCCTTACTCCTTCCACGCTGGGCGTCACGTGATTGCTTTGTAAAGCGATGAAATCAGAGCCAAAACATCCCCTGGTCTTAAAAACAACTTCTTTATTTGGCATTCTTGGTAAGTGGGGTTATTTAATTAAAAAAAATAAAGATTATTATTATTATTATTATTATTATTATTATTATTATTATTATTATTATTATTATTAGGTTTGAAATGAGTAACTAACTAGAAAAAAAATAACAATATATATGTTTCGAATTATCTAAATATTTCTTTTTAAAATTCATGCTAAAAGTTATTTATTTTTACCAATGATTCAAATAGTAATTTCATAGGGAATCGTGGCGGGTTCTAACTATCCCATTTTTTGAATTGACCAACGTCGAACTATCCAAATCCTATTTTATCCCCTATAAGTAATCATGCAAGACTACACCTATAAGTGCATTCACTGATTCACTTGTTCAGAAGGAGCTTAAATAAACTGTCGTATAAATAGATGTATTTGTATTACTATACACTGGAACCTCTTCGTTAATCCGAACTAATTAAGACCGAAGCTTATTCGGATTATCGCAAATTCGGATTAAGCGGGATAATACAGGGATACAGTATCTTCACAAATTTTAAATTACAGCTGAATGAGCTTAATCAAATTTTCTTTTATTTAACTGATGTAACGTTTAAGGAGCCAGCCTGATGTATTAATGTTTGTTCGCCACCATTAGGGTGACATTTGATATAGTTATTGAATTGGATACAAGTTTGCTATCCTGTATAATAGTAATAGTAATAATAATAATAATAATAATAATAATAATAATAATAATAATAATAATAATAAAAGGATTTCCTATTTTAGAAATTAAAAATTCTGATGTTTTATAGTTTTTTTAATTTTAAGTGGATAAAAAGTTTTTTGCCAGATATTTCACACTTGGTAAATTTTAATTTAAAATCCCTACTATTACGTCATATACATGACAATTCCCGACACGTGAGATTTAGAACGCGGATTAATATTCCATCGACTCTACCTACACGGGTCCTCGTCAGGAAGGAAAGTGAAGTAGATGCTTACCCTGAAGGGGTGTATCAAGCGACATTTCCTTTTCGAAGCTTCCTAGAAAAATAAATGGTACGGAACCCCGCACGGACTTTCTCGATCTACTGTTTAAAAATGGAGATATTTACTCATAGCTTGTAATATATGTGAAACTAAATAGTATATACTAGCAAACCCAAGCATAAATTGCACTATACTTATGTAAAACATTTTTTGAGTCCCGGTTTTAAATTTTATATTTTTATTTTTGAGGAATTAATGTGGGTTAACACTTCGTATTAAAATTTCGACTTCCGATCGACATTTTACTAGGTGTTGCACATCTTCAGGTCAGCGCATTGATATTAAATTCCTCATTTATAAATGTTGACTATTGAGTCTAAAATGGAGATAGATCATTGCTGTACAAACATTTCTCCTAAGAGGTTTAAGGAAAAATAACATAAACTTTTTGAGAGACGTATATTTAATTACTCTCTGGCATTGGAGAACTATTGCGTTAAAACTTAAGTAGTATATCTTTACAACTAAACCTCACAAAATTGTATTAATATATTTGCCTATATCTTAGAAAATGTTGGTTTTATAAAAATGTATTTCGTATAAAAGTTTTATATTTTTAATAGTACTACAATTTTGCAATGATAAGTTATTTAGTATCTCAAATAGTTGCGGAGATACGGAAATTTCCGCTTCTGTAAAGTACCCTAAAAGTAATTTTCATGGGAAAAGGAAAATAGCCAGTTTATTTATAATCTTAATCAACGCCTAGATACGAATTTTAATCAAAATCGTTAGAGCCGATTGTGATAAAATCGACTTTTTCTCTTTTTGCTCTTTAGTAAACTACCCTTAATTTTAAACCCCTCGGGACAACCCTATGAAAACCCTGGATACCAAGTTTTAGCCCGATCGGTAAATTAGTTTAGGCTCTAGTCGGAGGTACAGACAGACAGACAGACAGACAGATAGACAGACAGACGGAAATTCAAAAATCACTTTTTCGGATTCAGGGAGTCATGAAACGTCAAGATTCATCAACATCTCGAGTTCGATTTTTTTTTGACGATCACAATACTTTCTCTACCTGTAAGATAGAGAGAAAGTAAAAAGGTACAGTCATCCAGGTGCGTCTCTGTTGACCAAACTGCGTTTTCTTTTTTAAACAGAGACGTAGAAAGATGTCGCCATACCTTGCAACTTAGCAACATAAAACAAATCTTACGACCCGCTCTCATTTATAATGTCGTGATTTTGAATACAAATGCGAATAATAAATTATTGGGATGTATAATTCCATATAATTACAATGTATAACACGTAATATGTAGTGTAATTATTTTTAGTCACAGGAAAACACATTGGGTCGACTTACAACATGTAAATATTTGTTATCAAATATCACTGTTTTTTAACAATTATCTTTTAACTCTGTTAACCAATAAAATGTATTTCATTTGACTTATTCTATTTTCCCCGTTTTCCGAAAAGTGTGTTCGTACTATCCTGAATTTCGGACAACCGGGGTTAGTTATAACGGGTTTTTATTGTAGCTAGTGATAATATATTCCTATTTTCTTGTATAGAACTGCTTATACCAAAGGAGTAGTATATTATGTAGTGCTGGTTTATCAAATAATAGTTAACAATTATTAAAACTTTAATTTGTTTTGTATAAAGTAAAATTGACGTTGAAAGTAATAAATATTATGTTAGTGCTATATTTCCCTATGTAACATCGAAGCAAAAGCTAATGTATATCTGTCAGACATTTGGAGTTCTAACGAAAAGTTTACAAATATTATTCAATATAGCCGTGAAGTGATTCAAAGAATGGATCTCCCTTCCCCCTTTCCCCCTCTCTTCGTTGCTTTACAAGGAAACAATATTTTTCAAAATAATTGTTTTAACAACTGAAGTACTTACCTACTTTAACGAAGAGAACAAGGTTCGAATCTCGGTCGGGCGTATTGAGGGGGTTTTTCCCCCCAAATTATTTTCCACTCTCCCTCTCCTTAAATGCGGGTACACGTCCTGTATATATAACCTTCCTAATCCCTAAAACCATTAGAGTAGTACATATTCGTTTAACCGGGACGGGTAGTAAGACATGGTGCTAAAAAAAATATTGGCCTTAAGATGAGAGTGTAGGGAACGCAAGAAAAGGTTAGTGTTTTTGCAATTTTTTAGCAAAACCTTTTTGGACAAAATAAAAAAAATATTTCTCCAGTAGAAACAAAAAGTTTAATTTTATTCACATAGTGATATCAACGGTTGTTGATTATCTGTCAAGAGCATAGCGGCATTAGATGGGAAACTTTTTAAATGAATAGAAAAGGTTATCATTAAATTCCAGGAAACCCTTAACAGATATGGAAAAGTGATAATCTCATTCAATAGCCCCGGAAGATTGGTGGATTAATAAAACCCCGCCGAAGGGCTGATTTAGTGCCGGACCCTGGGGGTGGGGTGGTAACAGCAACCCTAACGGGAAACACACCCCTCTAAAACCGGCCGGGAGCCGCGCGCGTTACCTTTGACATTTCCCGAGCTGTTGGTCCGGGGGAGACTCCGGGGTGGCTTGGTTTTAGGTTGCGATGGGCGGTTGTTAGAGGAGGGGGTAAAAGGGTGGAGGACGGAAGAGAGATAGATGCGCGCGCACGTTGGAGTATTCCTTCTCACCGCCACCGTCATGATCCCACCGCTGCCACCACTTGCCCCTTAATGTGTTTGTTGTCGGCCTGTGTTGACGAGGCCCTAGTTACCCTACTGTACCCTATTATTTCACCTGTCGTCTTGTGACATCTCGATCGCGTGGATATAGGCTCTTCAGGTTGACGCGGGTTGCTTGTGGTAGCAGGATCAGGGGTAGTCGAGGCGATCGCAATGAGCTCGTGTGTTGCGAGACGTTTTTACCGGTCGTTGTCTTTTTCGTGTTGGGTTCAAATAAAGTGATCTTTCGAGTTGACGATTTGAGAAGTATTTACATTCCCCAAAAAGGTACATTCACATTGATAACTTTACAGAGAATCAAAGAACGGTGTGCAGGAAATTAAATCTGTTATGGGTAAGTTAAAATAAAATAATATTATATTATAACATTTTAATCGATGGTTTTAGAACTGATATATGAATAAGTTTTAGCTGGATTAGAAAAATCAATCTATAACATTCTTATAAAAAAATAATTTGTCCTTGTAGTACGATGATATTAAATTTGTATTATTATTATTATTATTAAGTGTTTGCTATTTGTTAATTTTTGATGATTTAATAATTATTAAATATTACAATATTACTATATAATGGCCATTGTACTATTTATTTAACTAATTATCTTAAATATATTTAAAACCCTTTGGCGTCGTTAGATCTTTATTCTAAGGGAGCTCAGAGCGAACCCCAAGGCCGTAGTAAAGGGGGGATTTTGGGGTTCAACCCCCCCCCCCCCCGAAATGTTATGAACAAAAAATATATGGCTTATTTATGGTTCAAACAATATCAAAATTAAGGTACAAGTACAAATTAGGGGGTTGTGTTGCCATAAAAACACTTCAGAGAATTTCTAGAACTGTTTAATATTTTGAATTTGTCCTAGCCTCCGGCAGTTAGGGGGTATGTCGCCATAAATATGGGGGATGGGCCCACCAAACCCCCCCCCCCCCCTGAAATCATTGGCTGGCTACGGCCTTGGCGAACCCGTTTTCACTTTAAATTGGAAATGGAAACTTAAATTAGTTTGCGGAAATTATTATGTAGTAAATTATTATTATTATTATTATTAGCACCGCGTCTACTACCGTTCGGGTTATACGCACTTACGCTAATGTGCAATGTAAGGTGATTGTGAGATGAAATGGAGACCTACATTTAAGGTGGAATCCGAACACGATGGAGGCCTGGCATCCTCACATTCACAAGTTGTGAATTATGTAAGTAAAAAAAAAAAAGTTATTTTGTATTGATTGAATCGTGAATTCGAACTAAAGCCGGTACTAAGAGTGTCCCAAATTGATAAAGACATGGGGTCCTAACCCCCTTCCCCTTCCACCAATTCATGATGCAACCTCTAGTGATATTTCTGGGATCTTTTGTATAAAATTTAGCTCTTTACCTAAAGAAAATTCTCTAAAATTAAGACTTTTTTGTGATTATAAATCATAGCTAATAATTTAATTTTTTCTTTCAAAACTTTCAAATTTATTTTTTGTACTTCTCTAAACAATATGAAATACATATGCTCAGGTATATTTGAAAAATAATCCACTGTTTATATAAAAAGCGTTAGCAATATTAATGATCACTTTTCTAAAACTTCTTATTTTATATATTAAGCTAAGGGTTTGCTATACAAATTCCACAATCTTGGGCATTTTTTGAAAAACACATAGATACCGGTAATCATTATTTGCAAACAACCAATAAAGTACTATCAAAATATCTTTGTTTGTAGTTTTTCCTAAATTCAATTTTGGGGGGAATAACTTAATTCCTCCTCCCACCTCTTTATTTTATATTTTTTTTAGATTCAACATTTTGGTAGGGTTAGGGAATAATTTTATTCAAAAATTTTATACTTAAAAGGGCAAATACAGATTTGGCATTTCAGAATACAAGTAGACTCAATGCAAAACCAAAAGGAAGCTTTGTAAATTCAATTAATTTCTATGATCTACGGAATAAAATATTTTTTTTATATAAATACTTCGATGTTATTAGGTTGAGAAACTAACGCAAGTTTTAGTTTCAAATTGTATAATTTTTTTATCACCGCGTCTTACCACCTGTCCAGGCTATACGCACGTAGGTTAATTACACTAATAAGGTAGGGATGAAGAGAAGGAAGCATTTTATAGATAAAACTACCCGAATTTGCGTTAGAAGTAGAGTGGGAAACCATTTAGGAAAAACTAAGCCGTTCGGGTTGAGGGCATATGCACTAATTTTTATTAATGTGTCAGGGATGAGGAAGGTTGAATTTAGAGGAAGTGTACGTACCCACATTTACGTGGAGGAAGAATTCAATTTATAAATTATAACTTGGGAATGAAGCCTCAAATAACAGCTTTCACTAACGTCTCCTAATTTAATAAACACAACTTTGTAGCACAACTTCCTTCGGAGGGGAAGTAAAGCCGTCGATTGTGGCATGTAAATGAACCCTGGAAGGTATGTGAAAATAACTTTCTCGGCAAAATTGATAGGCTCTTTCACTATCGCTCATAGAGATTCTCGTGTGTTTACATAACATAATCAGTCGTTTCAGAAAGTACACATTAGATAATATAATAATAAATACTTAGTCATGCTACTTTCGGCGAAAATATGATTCAAACAAACGCAAAAGAAAGGATTTACTCGACTTAAAAAGAGGGGAAAATTTAGGGGGAAGTCAGAAAAATATTAAAAAATCGCCTGAATTTTAAGAAATTTTTGTGGTGATTTGCAAAAGATAAATATAAACTTGTGTTATTAATGCATTGCAAATTATTAGCCTTATCTATAATTCGCGAAGAGCAGGGACATATTTGTCTTTAATGATTCCAACATCACCGAGCATCCAAATGACAGTAGATGACATACACCCTCATAACAGGAGATAGCAACAAATACATCTCAGTAGCAGGAGATAACAACAAATACATCCCAGTGGCAGGAGATAACAACAAATACATCCAGTGGCAGGAGATAACAACAAATACATCCCAGTGACAGGAGATAACAACAAATACATCCCAGTGGCAGGAGATAACAACTAATACATCCAGTGACAGGAGATAACAACAAATACATCCCAGTGGCAGGAGATAACAACAAATACATCTCCTTGGCAGGAGATAACAACAAATACATCCCAGTGACAGGAGATAACAAACACATCCTCGTGGCAGAAAGGACAACTAGCCCACCCTCGTGGCAGAAGGGACTACTAGCCCAACCTCATGACAGAAGGCACAACTAGCCCACCCTCCTGGCAGAAGGAAGAACTAGCCACCCTCCTGGCAGAAGGAAGAACTAGCCCACCCTCGTGGCAGAAGGAACAACTAGTCCACCCTCGTGGTAGAAGGGACAACAGCTAGCCCACCCTTGTGTCAGAAGGGACAACTAGCCCACCCTCGTGGCAGAAGGGACAACTAGCCCACCATCGTGACAGAAGGGACAACTAGCCCACCCTCGTGGCAGACGGGACAACTATCCCACCCTCGTGGCAGAAGGGACAACTAGCCCACCCTCGTGACAGAAGGGACAACTAGCCCACCTCGTGGCAGACGGGACAACTATCCCACCTCGTGGCAGAAGGGACAACTAGCCCACCCTCGTGACAGAAGGGACAACTAGCCCACCCTCGTGACAGAAGGGACAACTAGCCCACCCTCGTGGCAGAAGGGACAACTAGCCCACCCTCGGGACAGAAGGGACTGCTAGCCCACCCTCGTGGCAGAAGGGACAGCTAGCCCACCCTCGGGACAGAAGGGACAACTAGCCCACCCTCGGGACAGAAGGGACAACTAGTCCAGTCCTGTGGTAGGTTAGGACCTGCAGAGTCGGCTAATTGCTATCGTGCTCGATTCTGTCCCAGATGATTCAAATCCCGGCTATCTAAACTGCTGGGACATTTCTCTACTATATGACTTTCTCTCTTTATTTAATCAATCTCAATCGGGATCTGAATAACTGGTAGATTTATATGTTTGAGGTATTTGACTTGCGCTTTATGAACTGACTGATAATAATAATAAATAATAATCACACGACCTACAAACGAACTAAACTATACAAACACAACAACCATACTCCCGGTCGTTATTTCATCATTGGGATGGAGGGAGCCGCAATTTCACCAATAATTAATTTCTCCCTCGCTCCAGGAATCGAATACGGGATACTTAGTCAAGTAAATAGACGCTCTATCTGATCAGCTAAGGTGTCGGGCCACCATGTAATTAAAGCCGTCATAGTCACGCAAGATTTTTTTTTTGTCGTGTATCCTTTTGTTTGTTTATTTTGCCGATAATGAAGTGTAGGCTTACTGGCGGCTGTCATAATTTCAAAGTTGGCGCGTCAATCTTCCCCTCTTTTAAAATCCCTCTGATCATTAGTGCGCTCGGTTTTGATTAATGGTGTTTAAGGGGTTGATAAGAGGTGGAGGGGGAAACGGTAGATGCGCGCGCCGCTGTTCGCGAACCCTCGGCTGAGGTAAGGAGGGTGGGAGAGCTACCGATCAATAGGCCAGGGGCCCCCGAGAGCCAAGAACGAGGTCCGGTGCCCCCCCTCCAACTTATCCCCTCCACACTCTTTCATCCCCCCCTGTGACGCGTGCGCTGGAAAACGAGTCAGCGGCAAGAACCGAAGACTACTCAAAAGAGTGAACGTTTCCTAACCGCCTTAAGAGCACGTCTTGTTTCTGTAAACCCTCCCCCTTCACCTTTTTCAGTGAGTCGCGTGAGGTTAAAAGGGGTGACAGAACTTTCATTATTGTTGTTACTGAAAGGACACGTCAGATTTTCTTGCGTCACAGTATTCTCGTGGATGACGTCTTTGACGTTTAATTTCCGGCGCGGCTAGAGAAAGGACTCTCTTCACCTGGTGTTTGAAAATCGGGTGACTACTCATTCGAGGAGTATTTTTCCTTCCACGTGGAATAAATATTTGTGGTTAATTTTTTTTTTTTTTTTAAAGCGGGGAAGTGAGATATCTTATCTTCGACTGCTTGACCAGTCGTCACGTCAAAACGTCTTCTGACAGCTGTTTCTATATAAACAAATCTTTTGTGAGGTGGACGGATTCTGACGTTCCAGGTGCGTGTTACCTTTAAAATTTGACGAGAAAAGTATTATTTATTTGTTTGTTTTATTTATTGGACGTGCTCTTTCTAAACTTACATTACTTTATAAAAAAACAATCCGCTTCGGTGGCTTAGCGTACTAAGGTATACTGAATTGCCGGTGATGGGGAAGGTTAGGGTGTTCGAATTACGCTGGGGCAAGGCCGTAGTCGGGGGGGGGGGGGGGTCGGGGTTCAACCCCCCCCCCGAAATTTTATGAACAAAATATATATATGGCTTTATTTATGGTTCAAGCAATATCAAAATTAAGGTACAAGTACAAATTATGGGGCTGTGTTACCATTAAAAGCACTTCAGAGACCTTCCAGAGGTGTTTATTATTTATAATTTTTTTCTAGCCTCCGTCAATTGGGGGATGGGCCCACCAAACCCCTCCTGAAATTATTGGCTGGCTACGGCCTTGCGTTGGGGTGTAACTGAACTTAATTTACCTAATATAGGTGACCTGGTGGTCTAGGGGTAAGGTGTCAGACTTCTGTGCTGAGGCTCCGGGGTTCAATCCTCGGTCCGGGCACAGATTTATCTGATCTGATCACCTCTGACAAGACGTGTATTAATCACAACTTGTGAATGTGTGGAATGCCAGGCCTCCACTGTGGTTCGGATTCCACGTTAAACTGTAGGTCCTCCATTTCCTCTCACAATCATCCTACCATTACACATTAGCGTAAGTGCGTACAACCCAAATGGGTAGTAAGACGCGGTGCTAATAATAATAATAATAATATAATAATAATAATAATAATAATAATAATAATAATCATTTACCTAAAAATGTTTTCCACTCTTGTTAAATGAAAATGCGGGTAAACCTCCTCTAAATTCTACCTTTATTATTCCCATGTCATTAGTTTAATTAAATTCAGAAATTCAGGATGAGTAGTAAATCAAAATGCATTAAATAAATATATATATATATATATAGCCTATAAACACATTAGTTATTAGTTCCAAAATGTTTGAGTTCCGACACGGGTTCTATTTGGTTACCAGTTCCCAAATTTTAACTAAAACCAACCAATCTAAAACTATTTGGTTTCTTCCATGTAAATGTAACGCCACCTCACCAGTGGCGTGGCGTGGAGGGTTGCCAAGATAAGCAGAGTTAGTTTATTAAACTGTACCTGGGATATATTCTCAACACTCTCAGGAACACCAGGGCTGCCACGCGCCTGGTAAACCGGGAAAAACACTGCGAATTTTAAACAAAACCCAGTAAAAAATACTGGAATAATTGGGGAATTTAAAGGAAAGCTTAAACTAGTAGGTTTTTTTGGATGGACCAAGGGTCGTCCTTAATTTACGTAAGGCTTTTTTTTTCATGATTTTGGACTTCTTCTTTCCCCTACGTAAGATTTTACGTCACAACCACAAACTCCCCCGCCACTCACCTCTATTTTTTATTTATTTTTACGATTTGCTAAAATATATTATTTTAAAAGTTGAATTACTTTTAAACAATAAAGCCAGAGATAAGAAATTGTAAAATACTTTTAATTGCGGTACAATTAGGTGTAACACATAGCCTAATTAAATGAAATATGTGTGAAATTTTATAATTTATATATTTTACTTTCTGAAAAAAATAATTTGATTTGTTTCTCTCTATAAACATTGATAAAAAAAACCTTACGTAATATAGATTCAGCCCCATCCACCTCTATTTCCCTCGTAATAAAACGTAAGAAAATACTGAGCACCACCTCCCCCTAAAAACCCCTAAGCACACTGATTCAAACATGTCTTACTACCCCTTAAATAAGGGTTGTAAAGTGACAGAAGATGTATTTTACCGTCAATCTTAAAAATCATCCTGTTTTATATTTAAGTTACATGACGTCACACTTAAACAATTTGATGGAAAATGTAATTTTATTACTCTTTTCTTCTTCAATCTAAGCTGTCTGGAAAAATCCTTCTGGAAAACCTCGGAAATTCGATAGTAAAATAATAGTTGTAATCATCCGCTTCGATGGCCCCACGGTCTAAGGCTCTACTCTCGCAGTAGACCAGACTGCTGATGACAAGGAGATCGAAGTTCGAATCTCGGTCGGGTGGTTTTCCAAAAAATAGTTTTCCGCTTTTCCTCCACGAAAATGTGGGTACACTTTCTCTAAATATATAACCCTCCTAATCCCTAAAACAATTAGCGTTATTAGTACACAAGTATATAATCCGAACGGGTAGTAAGACTTAGGACACCCAGGAACACTCATTGGTCAAGTATCATAAAACATACATTCCCAATGAGAGTAGTAGAGGAATGCCAGGCCTCAACCGTGGTTCGGATCCCACATTAAACTGTAGGTCCTCCCTTTCATCTCACAATCACCCTACCATTACACATTAGCGTAAGTGCGTATAACCCGAACGGGTAGTAAGACGTGGTGCTAATAATAATAATAATAATAATAATAATAATATACTAATAATAATAATAATAATAACAATAATAACAATAATAACAATAACAACAATAACAACAATAACAATAATAACAATAACAATAATAATAATAATAACAATAACAATAATAATAATAATAATAGAACCCGCCTCGGTGGCGTAGTTGGCTAACGCGCGAGTCGTGTTGAGTCAGATCACCGAGGACGGGGAGATCGAGGTTCGAATCTCGGTCGGGTGAACTGGGGTGGTTTTTCCTCAATGGTTTTCCACTCTCCCTCACGCAAATGCGGATTCACTTCCTTAAATTCAACCTTCCCAATTCCTAATCCATTAGTTTAATTAGTACTTAAGCGTATTAACCCGAACGGTAGTAAGACGCGGTGCTAAATTATTATTATTATTGTTAATAATAATAGAGCAGAACCTTTGTACGATTGGTCAAATGGGGGCCGTATATGTGGGAGAACATATCACAGGTACACTTTCAACAAGCTCTGCTTTCTCTGGCACGACACGCCACTGAACACGTTAAATTCTGGTTGGAAGGAACTTTTAGAAAATTAAAAAAATATATATTTATACAATTTGTGAACATACCTTTACCTGCAAAATTGAGGTAATTTCGCTCTCGCTCATAGAAATTCTCGTGTGCCGATATAATCACACGATTCAGAAAGTGCACGTTAAATACCTAAAAAAAAAAGTTTACAAAAGGTACTAGAACTATTTTAATGTATTCAAACGTCAAGTCCTGTGAGGAGTTGCATCTGTAAATTTTGAAAGATATTATCAATACCTATAAAATACCACAAATATTATTATTTACCACCGCGTCTTACTACCCGTTCGGGTTATACGCTTAAGTACTAATTACGCTAATGGATTAGGAATTGGAAGGTTGAATTTAAAGGAAGTGAACCCGCATTTGCGTGGAGGGAGAGTGGAAAACCATTTAGGAAAACCACCCCCATTTCACCCGACCGAGATTCGAACCTCGATCTCCCCGTCCTCGGCAGTCGAGCTCAACACGAAACTAGCGCGTTAGCCAACTACGCCACCGAGGCGGGTTACCACAAATAACTTTTTTTTTGTAACTGCGTCTCGTCACACGTCCCGGATGTAACCTAGGTATAAATTGTTATCACTGTTGATCTTAAAATAAATAAGTTATATTATTTTTTTCCTAAAATATGTCCTTCCTACCAAATCCTTAATATATCATGAATTAAATACTATTCAATTAAATTTATTTTATTGCATTTATTTTTATTGATAATTTTTTTCAAACCAATACAAATATTAATCGATAACAAACTTTCTTAAAACTGAACTAACTGCAACTGGGGGTCACGTGATTTAAGGTGCGGCCGAAGGGAGCGCAAGTATTTTTAATTTTTTTTTATAGAATTGCAATTTTTTAATCAAAATAAATCAAATAGTTCTTTAGTAGCAACATAGAGTTTTGTTTTCTGTACATGATAACATCAACAAATCTTGAATATCTGTTAAGGGTGTTCTGGAATTTTGTCAAAACCTTTTTTCTTTATTTAAAAAGTTTTGATGAAATTCCAGGACACCTTGACATATATTCAAGATCTGTTGATATTAGCATGTGCAGAAAACTAAACTCTACGTTGCTACTGGAGAAATATTTGATTTATTTTGGCCAAAAAATTACAATTCTATAAAAACTGTAAAAATACTCATGCTCGTTTCTGCTGCACCTTAAGAGAAATAATCAATTTCACAAATTAAAAACCATTTTCAACCGTGCTTAGGATCAAACTCGGAGAGCCTTATTTCGATGAACAAACTTGTTACCGACTCTGTTAAGGATTTTGGATATAAAGGGATCGTGAGGCTGATAGTAAGTTATCGCAGTAAATCCGGAAACAATGTATTCAAAGGTGACTGTATCCATAATCAAAACTAATTTTCAACCTCATAAATAATGACTCGCTTTGTTCGTTGCCCCAAACCCCCCAGTGAGTTTTCTTTGCAAATGGATGTAAACTAATGTAATTCCAGCGTTGTTTTGAACGTAACAACTTAAAGTTACCGTTATTGTAATGTATTTTTCACACATTATCTCAGTTTCTCCATACTTATAGGGCAACTAGATTAATCAAATTTGGCACGCTTATGAGAATTGGATGTGCCAATATGCCTGCCAAATGTTATGATTCTAGCTGTCCCATAAGTGTGTCAGAATATTACAAAAATGTGTGGAAAATGTGCAAAATTTACTTAAAATCAAAAAATTTAGCTCTATCTAAGGCAGAGGTTCCCAATTTTTTTTGGCCACGGAACCCTAATTGATCATACTTTTTTTGGCGGAACCCCATTTTGATAATAACAAAAGTGATTGTACCTTGTAGTGTAGTTTGAATATTTTCATGTTTGACATGAAAAGAAAGCATAATTATAAATAAAAAATAATTATTATAAGTATTATAAAACATTTATCGTACAAAAAAAAGTAACTATTTAATGTGAAGAATGAAATTTTTTCACATATTTACTTATAATAGCACTAAAATTAGGCTTAATGTCTGACAATTGAAGGCGAAGATCTGAACTCGGAACCCCTTTGACCCTTCCACGGAACCCCAGGGTTCCGCGGAACACCTTTTGGGAAACACTGATCTAAGGTATAACCGATGGAGATACGACAAAAAGTAATAGGGCCAAACTTGTGGATCTCGCCAAATCCGTAGCAATCCTTTTTTTGATAGGTCTTACCGTTTAGCCACAAGAGACCTCCAAAGAAAGGTCCGCACCGACTTTAAAGTTGCTCCGCCATTTTTAATTTTTTTTTCGGGGGTTAAAAATGAATTTTTTTAACTTTTTAAAATTTTCCCTTCAGTTACAGGCTAGAAGCTATAAGTTTGCCAAATTTCAAGTTTCTAGCTCATCTGGAAGTGGGTAAACATTAATGTCAGTGAGTGATTGAGTGAGTCAGCCATGTGGCTTTATAGTAGTATAATTATGGTTGTGAAACGCTGTCTCTTACATTACATGACTAGAATAAATTTAGTATGCTTGAAAACAAGATATTTAAGAAATTATTTGGTCCAAACAGGAACGAAGATAATCGAGAGTGGAAGAAGTTACATAGCTATG
This sequence comes from Timema podura, assembly GCA_033556935.1. Taxonomy (NCBI): domain Eukaryota; kingdom Metazoa; phylum Arthropoda; class Insecta; order Phasmatodea; family Timematidae; genus Timema; species Timema podura. Next base: position 17,990,297 of record JAVRXN010000006.1, on the reverse strand, counting down.
AGTTACATACCTGTACTCGTCATCAGACATTGTCAGTGTAATCCAATATCACAAGCTACGGTGGGCAGGACATGTAGTGCGAATGGGAGAATCCAGAACAGTATTTAATATATTGGCTAGCAAACATAATGGTGTGACCCTAGACTCAGGCCGCAGGGGGATAATATAAGAATGAACCTGAAAGAGATAGGGTGTAATGAGGTGGACTGGTTAGAACTAGCTCAAGATGGGGTTAGGGTGTAATGATGGGGACTGGTAAGAGCTAGCTCAAGATGGGGGTAGGTTGTAATGAGGTAGACTGGTAAGAGCTAGCTCAAGATGGGGGTGAGGTGTGTAAGAGTAGAAGTGGACTGGTTAGAACTAACTCAATATGGGGATACGGTGTAATGAGTGTAAACTGGATAGAAGTAGCTATAAGAATAGGGAAATAGATGTAATGGAGGTGAGGACTGGTTAGAACTAGACTCAATATGGGGATAGGGTGTAATGAGGTGGACTGGTTAATAACTAGCTTAAGATAGGGATAGAATGTAATGGGGATGGACTGTTTAGAACTAGCTCAATATGGGGATAGGGGTGTAAAACTGGGTGGTACCACCTCAAGATAGGGATATGGTGTAATGGGGTGGACTGGATAGAACTGACTCAAGATGGTGTACGCAAGTAAGAAATTAAAGTATAGTTTAAATTCGATCCCCTTCACACTTGAAGGATACATTGGCGGTCTAGTGTCTGATTATCTCCTAGAGAAAGAATAGAAAAACATTGTTTTCTTATTGAATAAAGTTTGACTTACTGCTAATAGCAAGCACTCAGCCACGCTGATTACATACGTCACACAACAACAATTGCCAGACGTGCTTTTACATATTTATTCTTCGCTTCTTCTTTTTATTTTTAAGTATCTGGCACTGAACCACGATACCCTTGATCTTAAGTCGACCTTCCTTTCTCACGGCTTGTTTTTTTAATACGCGTTAAGCCGGATTCACAATCGACAATCTGAGCGTTAAAGAGTCTAAACAAGAGGTCAACCAAATGGTTCGATCTGAGAAATATTCATGAACGGTTTACGAAACACTATGTGCGTTATGAAAGCAAGTTATCCTCAGTATACTTCCTCTATGTCACTGTATCTGTAAGATAGGGCCATAGTGTAATCCGTCAAGATAAGACTGATACCTCGCATGTTCCATCTATGGTACATCTTGTAAGATATGGCCATAGTGTAATCTCAAGGTAAGACTGCTACCTCGCTATGTTACCACTATGGTACATCTTGTAAGATATGGCCATAGTGTAATCCTCAAGGTAAGACTGATACCTCGCATGTTCCACTATGGTGTAGCTCTTGTAAGAGTGGCCATGTGTAATCCGTCAAGGTAAGACTGATACCTCGCTATGGTTCCACTATGGTACACTTGTAGATATGGCCATAGTGTAATCGTCAAGGTAAGACTGCACCTCGCTAATGTTCCACTATGATACATTTGTAAGATATGGCCATAGTGTAATCCGTCAAGGTAAGACTGATACCTCGCTATGTTCCACTATGGTGTAGCTTGTAAGATAGGGCCATAGTGTAATTCGTCAAGGTAAGACTGCTGCCTCGCCATGTTCCACTATGGTGCATCTTGTAAGAGATGGCCATGGTATAATCCGTCAAGGTAAGACTGATACCTCGCTATGTTCCACCATGGTACATCTGTAAGATAGGGCCATAGTGTAATCCGTCAAGATAAGACTGATACCTCGCAATGTTCCACTATGGTACATCTTGTAAGATATGGCCATAGTGTAATCAGTCAAGGTAAGACTGCTACCTCGCTATGTTCCACTATGGTACATCTTGTAAGAGATGGCCATTTTAGTATTTTCTAAAAAAAGGCAAGGGCATAAGTATTGGAGAAAATAATGAATAATTTAAGGAATAAATACAAGATGTATAGAAAATTAAAGTTAAAAATAGAGTGGAGAAATCGAAGTGAGATCGCGGGACCCTTGATAAAGTGGGTCGGGGCCCAAAAAAATGTTGCCGACCCCTGGTCTAAACCCTCTTCTACACAAACACGCGTCTTCACCCTTTTCTAATTTTAACTATGCATTGTGATAGTTCGACAGCTTAAGATGGGGTGCTAGTGAGCGTGAGTTTAGGGCAGTATTTTCGAAGTTTTTATAGCATAAACATTTATTTGGCCAAAATAAATCAAATATTTATTCTATAGAAACATAAACTACCGTTTCATTCTATATAATATGTGGCGCTGTGTAAAATTAATGCGAGCTGGGTTTGTGAAATATTTGTGCAGTTATAGCACGAGTTAGAAAAAAATATATATTAAATAAAATAACGGTATGTCAATTGAGGATTAAATCCAATACAAAGTGGTCGCATTGTAATGTTGAATTAAATAAATATTTACATTAAAAGGAAAAGGAATTAATTAATTCTTGTAAATCCCGCCTCGGTTTTGCGTATTTGGCTAACGCGAGTAGTGTTGAGCTCGACCCCTATTACGGAGATCGAAAGTTCGAATCTCGGTCTGTGAACTGGGGGTTTTTTTAAATGTTTTCCACTCTCCATCCCCGCAAATGCGGGCTCAACTCCTTAATTCAACCTTCCAATTCTACATCTTAGTGGTAATTAGTACTTAAGCGTATACCGAACGGGGTAGAAGACCGTGTGCTAAAAAATATTGAAAATTCTTGTAATTGTTCTCACTGTTTCATTTTTTTTCATTTTGAATAATGATCATTAAAAATGAAGAATAATTAGACTCCTTTTTCACTTTAATGAAAGCGTTAAATAATGACTCAGTCTAATGAAATGAGTGTTCTGACGTACATTTTTAAAATTAATTTTTAATGAATCATTGGAAATGACACGTGAGAACCCGCCTTTTGATTGTTAAATTACAAGTCAGTACATCTGTCCCACTGCACGTACCAGGCACAGTCATTCAATCGTCATTATTGATAACTGGGGTGAAGATTCATTGTGTGCTACTAAATATGTTCTGGGATCCTCAGGATGTTTGTATTGACCACTAATTTCTGGATTTTTTCAAAATGTTCATTAATGTCTATCCACCATTAACACTCCTTTCTCAAAATAGATTCGTCTGCTACTTTCGTTTCTGTTCTTTTCTTCTCCCTTTCTAAGTAACATTCCATGGTTGCCACATGGCGTGAAATTGCGTGGTGGGTAGGCTGGGAATCATGGTTGCCACATGGCGGGAAATTGCGTGGTGGGTAGGCTGGGGAGCATGGTTGCCACATGGCGGGAAATTGCGTGGTGGGTAGGCTGGGAAGCATGGTTGCCACATGGCGGGAAATTGCGTGGTGGGTAGGCTGGGGAGCATGGTTGCCACATGGCGGGAAATTGCGTGGTGGGTAGGTTGGGAAGCATGGTTGCCACATGGCGGGAAATTGCGTGGTGGGTAGGCTGGGGAGCATGGTTGCCACATGGCGGGAAATTGCGTGGTGGGTAGGCTGGCGAGCGTGGTTGCCACATAGTGGGGGTTTGCGGGGTGGGTAGGCTGGGGAGCATGGTTGCCACATAGCGGGCCTTCGCGCGTTACTACTATGCAAGCATACTCGGTGATTGTCAAGAAATCTGGCAACGTGTATCGGTTGCTATGACAACTACTCTTCACGGATTGGTCGGAGCATGTGACGAGCCTCCACTCCCCCACTCCTCAATCCTAAAGCAGTTTAAAACGCAGTATAGTTGGGTATTCACCAACAGAGCGATGTTTGCTTTTGTTCTCTTTAAATGCTCATTTTGCTTCCATACCGGGGCGAATATGTTCTTGTTCGCGGTTGATCCATCGTTTTCCAGTGAGCAATCCAGTCTAGCTGATTGTGAATTGGATATGGCTGATATAAATAACGAGCTACTTTGCACAGGTACATACCCCTTTCTGTATCCTGTGTTTGCGACGGCTTATTTGTACCTTTTAAAAAGAGTAAACTTTCGAATGCAGACTATTTTGTGTTTTAAACTTCTTCTGTGCCCCTTACTGAAGTAATTTTGAGCTTCTGTTCCCCCCTTCTAAATGAATCAAGCAGTGATCGAATCATCTGTTTAATTTCTGAGCTTTCAGTCTCCAACATAGTCCAAATATTATCTTGTTTATTTTTATTTTTTATAGTATGGGATAGCACAGTTCCATAAAATAGGCCGGTCTCTATAGGCATATATCAGTTTTTAAATTTTTTTGTTTGACCATTTCACTACAAAAATATATCCAGAAAATTAATAATTCACTATTTAAAAAAATAAAAATCAACCCCCCCCCGATCCTTTTTTCGAAAACGAGCAGCGGGCGAACAAGAAACCACCGTCAGTACTCCCGACCGAGATTCGAACCTTGATCTTCCCGTAATCGGCAGTCTAGTCTACTGCGAGAGTAGCGCTTTATACCATAAGATCTCAAGAGAGTTACCGACACAATGTCACAAAAGGTTTTTCTACGAAAAAAAAATAAAAAATTAGTGGGGTGAGGGGTAAAAAAAAAGGTAGTAAAAAGGTAGTAAAAAAAACCGCCTCGGTGGCGTAGTTGGCTAACGCGCTAGTCGTGTTGAGCCAGACCGCCGAGGACGGGGAGATCGAGGTTCGAATCTCGGTGGGTGAACTGGGGGTGGTTTTTCCTAAATGGTTTTCCACTCTCCCTCCACGCAAATGCGGGTTCACTTCCTCTAAATTCAACCCTCCCAATTCCTAATCCATTAGCGTAATTAGTACTTAAGCATATAACCCGAACGGGTAGTAAGACGCGGTGCTAAATAGTAAAAAAAAAAGCGGGCTTTTGGATGACACCTAAATCAAGAACTTTTTTACTATACCCTACTACTTTAGGCACATCCTGGTTCTGAACCAAGGTCAACTATAGACCTGTAAGTTGACCTCCGCGATTCAGCGATGATTGTGGGCGTCCCTGATTGAGCAAATTGAGTTTTCCTTCTCTCCGCTGTCTGTGTACATTTGCCCGCGGGGGGGTTTGACTCTGCTGGTTTAAAACTAACCTTGTGGGAGGAGTGGGGGGGAAGTAATCCGTTGACTGAGCAATTCTTTCCCCAGTTTTATTACATTACACTTTGGAACTGGCATGTTTTATCTCAGTGGCTCGATTCCGACCGCGCGAACTGTGGATTTGTCTCGTCTTTTTTTTTGTGAGCATTTCATTAAAATTAGTCCTCTCATTCCACACTTTTAAATTAGTTTTTTTTACACGATTCGTGGTCTCACTCGAAATAGAAATCGATCCCGGTCGGGTGTATTGAAGGGTTTTTTTCCCTAAAGGGTTTTACACTCTCCTTCCACGCCAATGTGGGTAAACTTACTCTAAAATTCAACCTTTCTTATACCTAACACATTAAAGTAGTTAGTACTTAGGCCCCGAATGGGTAATAAGACGTGGTGCTAACAATTTTTTTAAAACAAAATTTTCATAGCCATTTAAAAAAATACACAAATTTTTAAATATCAATTGTCAATCAATATAATACCATTACATTAATTTTATGCTAAAAAACAAGTATATTGTGTTCTTTTGACATCTCAAATACTCCCCTGGGTTCAATTTTAATTATAAATCTATTAAATTATTTTTGAAATATTTGGACTTTTCACAAATATGTCATAAGTAAACTATCCTTAATCTGAGTGGTTTGTCATAATCATTATATCCTAACATTCAAGGACGTCGCCTTCCTATGACGTCACAGCCGGTCAAGATAGGATTTCCCATGTAAATGTACTTTATTTACGTTTTATTCAACGAGTTGTAAAGATATAACGTTAAAACAAAAAGCATAAATTTTTAAATAATTCTTAAAACAACCCTACAGTGTCACAAAATTATTATATTTATCTTTAAGTATTTTTTTTTGTAAACGTATTTTTTTATTGATCCTAGATTAAAAAAAGTCCGTGGTAGCAAATGCCTATCTAGAATAGAAAACAAGAAAAAGGTAAAATTAAAAATCGGGCCAAGGTTTTAAAGGCGCAAATATTAGAGTGACTCTGTAAACTCGTTAGAGGAAGAGGGAAATGGGTTATCAGTAGATAAATAAGAATCCTCTCTGGGTGAACCACTAATTTTCTTCCTTCTCTTTCTATTTTGTACATTGGTGTCTAAGTGTCTTAGTGCTTAGTCTGCTTAGGTGCGTCAAGTTAAGTGGCAACGTTGTAAACTATCAAGTTTGAAAAAAAAAATTCCATCAAACTGTTTCGGTAGTAGCCCCGGTTGTAGCAAGACTATAATTTTTGGGTTTGGGGGCACATAAAACTTTCTCATGATCTCGAGCTCAAAAATGTTCTTGATTACAATACTTTCACTTTAAGGTTTTTTTTCCTTAATAAAAATACGTTGATCTTCGGAGACTGACGCTAAAAATAATAATATGAATATTGACACAGTTTCATTTTTGCAACAACCTATAATGTTATAAATATTAAGCAAAAACACATACATATAATATTATTAAATAAATATTTGAATATTGTGTATTTTTGTAAATTATCGGTATATTAAAAAAAAAAGGAAATTACAATAAAGACAAACTGTTTTTTAAAACATAGCTTATTATTTTATTTTAAACATACGTAATGATATCACGCCTGGCCGTTACGTATTCACAATATTCCTTCATGGCGGCATTTAAACTCTCGTATCTTAGAAAATACACATTTTTTTTAGTGTTTGATGACATCATAATACGCAGCAAGAACTAATTGAGGAGTACTTGGAGGGGATCTGACCTAATAACCGTTAATGAAAAAAAAAACTGTTGCAAAAACGCAACAGCGCCAATCACAGAAGTTTATTATTATTATTATTATTATTAGCACCGCGTCTTACTACCCGTTCGGGTTATACGCACTTACGCTAATGTGCAATGGTAAGGTGATTGTGAGATGAAATGGAGGACCTACAGTTTAACGTGGGATCCGAACCACGGTAGAAGCCTGGCATTCCTCACATTCACAAGTTGTGATTAATACACGTCTTGTCAGAGGTGAAGGAAGGGTTTTGGCAATCAGATAAATCTGTGCCGGGACCGAGGACAGAAGTTTATTAAAGCGCCTAAAATTAAAACAGAGGAACCCCTTTTCCTCACGACCTCTTGAAGAGAGAAAATATTGTGATCTTAAAAAAAAACACGAATTCGAGATTTTGTTGATTGTTGACGTTTCATGACCCCCTGAACCTGAAAAAGTGGTTTTTGAATCGCCTTCTGTCTGTATCTTGGTCTAAAAACGAAACCATTCTACCGATCAGGCTAAAATTAGGTGTTTAGGCTTTACATAAGTCTCCTGAGGGGGAGGGGGATTTTTTAATCAACCATTTAACCCTAGAATTAAGAGTAGTTTATTTACTTAAAGGCCAAAGTCTAAAAAAAATTGATTTTCTTGAAATCGGTTCTAACGATTTTGATTTTAAAAATGTGTAGTTAGGCACTGTTTAGGATTACAAAAAAAAAAAAAAGCTTAGAGGGTACTTTATGCTAGCGAATCTTTTCAATTTCCATCATATTTCTCCGTCACTCTTTGAGATAGGAAATAACTTATCATTGCTAAGATGTAGGGCCTAGGACTATTTCAAATAAACAAAACCTTTATTTTAAATTTTTATAAAAACCACAAGTTTTCTGACTATGACGAAATACATATTTTTAAATTAATGTCTTGGAAACGGGGAAGTTGATTGCTATGCTATTTGGTGGACAAATATGTTCCTCTTTTCTCACTAAGTTTCTGTAACAATGGATATTATTTTATTCATAATCTTAGGTGGAATGTGATACTATCTTTTTTTTTCCCCATAGTGTTTCTGCAACAGTATTATTTATTTTCAAATAAGGCCTATCTTACGAGTTTTAAGGAATTGTTTCCATTTGTAGGTAAAGGAAAGCGAAGGTGAGAAGAAAACAAATTTTTGGACGAGATTCTTCGGCGCAAAGGAAACTGGATCGGACACATCCTTAGGAGGAACTGTCTTCCGCACGTCATAGAAGGAAAGGTTGAGGGAAAGAGGAGCTTAGGAAGGAGGAGGATTCAAATATTGGATGCAGGGTGTCTACCATCCGGGAAAATCAGGGAAAACGGGAATTAGCCGGGAATTAGAAGATATCGGGAAAAAAACGGGAATAAGCTGGGAATTTGGTAAATTACTATAAAATCTGGGAAAATGTGGTTTTACTCAAAATATGAAATATAATAATCATTAAAACAGTAAATAATAATGTTATTCAAATTAGTTTTTTTTTGTAGCTGTGTAGTAAATTTTATAATTCCTAATAGGGTGACCTGGTGGTCTAGGGGTAAGGTGTCAGACTTCTGTGCTGACGTCCGGGGTTCAATCCTCGGTCCCAGCACAGATTTATCTGATTGCCAAACCCTTCCTTCACCTCTGACAAGACGTGTATTAATCACAGCTTGTGAATGTGAGGAATGCCAGGCCTCCACCGTGGTTCGGATTCCACGTTAAACTGTAGGTCCTCCATTTCATCTCACAATCACCCTACCATTGCAAATTAGCGTAAGTACGTATAACCCGAACGGGTAGTAAGACGCGGTGCTAATAATAATAATATAATTCCTAATAAACAATGTTAATACAAATTAAAAAAAAATATGTTTATTTGAATTTTAAAACTTATTATTATTCATAAAAAAAGATTAATAGAAAAATTAGGGGGAGGTGAGGGAATTAGAAGGATGTGACATAATTTTTAGTCGGGAATTTTAGGAAATGCTCAGGGGAAATGAGGGGAAAAGTTGGGAATTTCATTGGTCAGGTTGAGTAGACACCATGTGTATGACTTGAAGGAAAGAACATTCTAGGAGCTTAAGGAGGAGGCAGAGGACAGGGCAGATTGGCATTATAAGCTTACTGACAAAAAGGGATGGACCTGTCGTGAGACAGAACACCTAATAATGACGATAATAATAAAAAATAGATGGAGCGAGAAAGTGTGTGCAATGCATCGTACCAATTATTTTGTTCAACTGTTGTTGAACTGTCGCGCCTATTTCGTATCGTCCTCGACTTGGAGGCAACCATAATTTCCCTTACGTTTCCTAATCATTCAGGCAGAGAAATATTGAAAATGTCACGGTCGCCAGATAACGCCGCGTTAACCGCGCGTAAACCCCCAGATTAATTGGACGGTGATAAAGTTGGTGTGTTATTTTCATCTGCGCAGCCTACCAGTTTTATTGATTTCCCCCCCCCCCCTTCTCTTTTACAACAGCCTCTCTCTCTAATGGCCTGTCTTCGGCCGTTGTCTTTGTCACGTGGTTTGTCCTGGCGGGGACTAGGTGAAACTGACCATGTAAGTTGATTATAACTTATATATCAAGTACTAAGTTTGACGGTTTTTGCCTACTTAGCGGACTTTGGAGCGTAGGAGGCGCATCTCAAGTCACACAGTCTTGGAAACTACTACTCCCGCAAGTATATGGGTCTGAGCGCCACCTCCCCTCACTATAGTGCTAGGCTTCTTGTTTACCTCCTGATACTTCTTCCCCGGATATTAATAACTCCCCTCACTATGGTTCTTGTTGTCTGCTTGTTTACCTCCTGATACTTTCTCTTCCCCGGATATTAATAACTCCCCTAACTATGGTCCTTGTTGGCTGCTTGTTTACCTCCTGATACTTCTTCCCCGGATATTAATAACTCCCCTAACTATGGTCCTTGTTGGCTGCTTGTTTACCTCCTGATACTTCTTCCCCGGATATTAATAACTCCCCTCACTATGGTCCTTGTTGGCTGCTTGTTTACCTCCTGATACTTCTTCCCCGGATATTAATAACTCCCCTAACTATGGTCCTTGTTGGCTGTTTGTTTACCTCCTGATACTTCATCTTCCCCGGATATTAATAACTCCCCTAACTTTGGTCCTTGCTGGCTGCTTGTTTACCTCCTGATACTTCCTCTTCCCCGGATATTGATAACTCCCCTAACTATGGTCCTTGTTGGCTGCTTGTCTACCTCCTGATACTTCATCTTCCCCGGATATTAATAACTCCCCTCACTATGGTCCTTGTTGGCTGCTTGTGTACCTCCTGATACTTCATCTTCCCCGGATATTAATAACTCCCCTAACTATGGTCCTTGTTGGTTGCTTGTTTACCTCCTGATACTTCATCTTCCCCGGATATTAATAACTCCCCTAACTATGGTTCTTGTTGTCTGCTTGTTTACCTCCTGATACTTTCTCTTCCCCGGATATTAATAACTCCCCTAACTATGGTTCTTGTTGTCTGCTTGTTTACCTCCTGATACTTTCTCTTCCCCGGATATTAATAACTCCCCTAACTATGGTTCTTGTTGTCTGCTTGTTTACCTCCTGATACTTTCTCTTCCCCGGATATTAATAACTCCCCTAACTATGGTTCTTGTTGTCTGCTTGTTTACCTCCTGATACTTTCTCTTCCCCGGATATTAATAACTCCCCTAACTATGGTTCTTGTTGTCTGCTTGTTTACCTCCTGATACTTTCTCTTCCCCGGATATTAATAACTCCCCTAACTATGGTCCTTGTTGGCTGTTTGTTTACCTCCTGATACTTCCTCTTCCCCGGACATTAATAACTCCCCTAACTATGGTCCTTGTTGTCTGCTTGTTTACCTCCTGATACTTCCTCTTCCCCGGATATTAATAACTCCCCTAACTATGGTCCTTGTTGGCTGTTTGTTTACCTCCTGATACTCTATCTTCCCCGGATATTAATAACTCCTCTAACTATGGTCCTTGTTGGCTGTTTGTTTACCTCCTGATACTTCATCTTCCCCGGATATTAATAACTCCCCTAACTATGGTCCTTGTTGGTTGCTTGTTTACCTCCTGATACTCTCTCTTCCCCGGATATTAATAACTCCCCTAACTATGGTCCTTGTTGGCTGTTTGTTTACCTCCTGATACTTCATCTTCCCCGGATATTAATAACTCCTCTAACTATGGTCCTTGTTGGCTGTTTGTTTACCTCCTGATACTTCATCTTCCCGGATATTAATAACTCCCCTAACTATGGTCCTTGTTGGCTTCTTGTTTACCTCCTGATACTTTCTTTTCCCCTGATATTAATAACTGAGCGTTACCTCCCCTCACAAAAGTGCTAAGTTTTTTGTTTATCTCCTTATACCCTCCCGGAATCAAACTAGAGTCCCCCTAGATATGTTAACAGTTAATTTTCATAGTACGATCCCCGGATAGCTCAGTGCAGGCCCGTCAGGTGATTGAACCGGGTCCGGTACCAGGGTCCAGGGGGTGGTTAGCAAAAAAAAAGTTTTTGATGGGTAAGGGGGACTCCTCCATCAAATGTCACAAAAAATATTTACATTGACCTTCATCTGGAAATATTTAGGAAATGAGACTTTTCCATAGGCTATTTGGAGTGGTCCTTCCCCATAAACCTTTTGAAATTTGAATGCCCCTAGAGTCTAGCACATATTTAGAGTGATCCTTTTCCCGGAAAAATTTGAAAATTGGGTGACTATAAGCTATTTGGAGTGTCCTCGCTTGGAAAAATCTTTGAAAATTAAGTGTCTCTTGAAGTTATTTAGATTGATCTTACCCTTAAAAATGTTTGAAAATTTAATGCGTATGGAATTTATTTAGAGTTTGATACAAGATCATCTTTCAGCTTCGTGTTCGAGAATATCAGAAGAGGAGTGAGATAAATATAAGAAGGAAGTATCAGGGAGGGAGAAGTTATTCCAGGGGAGGGAGAAGCTTATTCCAGGGGAGGGAGAAGCTTATTCCAGGGAGGGAGAAGCTTATTCCAATGGAGGGAGAAGCTTATCCATGGAGGGAGAAGCTTATTCCAGGGGAGGGAGAAGCTTATTCAGGGGAGGGAGAAGCTTATTCCAGGGGAGGGAGAAGCTTATTCCAGGGGAGGGAGAAGCTTATTTCAGGGGAGGGAGAAGCTTATTTCAGGGAAAAGCTTATTCAGGGAGGAGAAGCTTATTTCAGGGGAGGGAAAAGCTTATTCCAGTGGAGGGAGAAGCTTATGTCAGTGGAGGGGAGACAAGTTATTTCCAGAGGTGGAATGCCCCTCACCTCCCCTGCTTCCAATTAAGTAAATCTTGACTTTGATTTGTACATATTTTTTAAACTTTGTTGTCACTTTTATGATGTACAAAAATTAATACGTGTCTTAAAGACGTTGCCTATCTGTGACGTCACGGTCGGTCAAGATATAATTTCACATGTTGATGAATTTACGTTTTATTCAGTGAGTTTTAAAAGTTATATCGCTAAAACAAAAACAGTAAACTCTTAAATAAATCTTAAAATATTCCTACAGTGTCACAAAATTATTATTATTATTAGCACCGCGTCTTAATACCCGTTCGGGTTATACGCTCTTACGCTAATGTGAAATGGTAGGGTGTTTGTGAGATGAAATGGAGGACCTACAGTTTAACGTGGAATCCGAACCACGGCGGAGGCTTGGCATTCCACACATTTATAAGTTGTGATTAATACACGTCTTGTCAGAGGTGAAGAAAGGGTTTCTCAATCAGATAAATCTGTGCCGGGACCTAGGATTGAAACCCGGACCCCCAGCACAGAGGTCTGACAACCTTACCCCTAGACCGCCAGGTCACCCACAAAATTATTAAGAAAAAAGTTTCCAAAAGACGTTGAGATTATTAAAATTTATATCTAAAGCATATGGTCCATGCTTCGATTCCTGAAACGGGATAGTTACTTCATCGTTAACTACCTATACACTAGTTTAGATTAGTGTGGTTATAAACACATTTGGTTCGTGGGATGATCATCTCGAGTGTAAACTAAAGATGGTATCACTCAAATATTTGATCATATAAAACAGGAGAATTTCTTCTCAATTTTAAAATGTAAACTTATTTATCTGTCTGACCTCCCCATCGCTTTTTGAGCCCACGGTAACAATTGAGAAGACGAAGACGGAAGAAATCTTGTTTACAAATCGTGTATCCTTGAGAGTAAAAAGTTCATCCATGACTAATTGGGACCTTTTTTTCTGACAGATTATAAAGGAGGCTATGTGGGGGAGCAGATATATTGATATTTTTTGTAAACGTATTTTTTATAAATCATTTACAACTTAACCTTTTTGGCTTGGTCACGAAAATGGCTTGTAGGAAGTCTTCCAGGCAGGATGTAGATTAAAAAAATCAATGAAAGCACATGTTTATCTAGAATAGGAAACAAGAAAAAGGTAATTTTAACAAGCAAGTCTATGTTTTAGAGGCGCAAATAGTATAGTGGGTGTATAAACTCGTCAGAGGAAAAGGGGAAGGGTTATCAGTAGATAAATATGAACCCAGACAGGGTGAACTGCTTATTTTCTTCCTTCGCTTTCGTACATTGGTGTCTTAGGCAAGGCCGTAGTCAAGGGGTTTTTTGGGGGGTTCAAACCCCCTCGAAATTTTATGAAAAAAGTATATATATGGCTTTATTTGTGATTCAAACAATATTAAAATTAAGGTACAAGTACAAATTAGGGGGCTGTGTTACCATAAAAAGCACTTCAGATAGCTTCTAGAACTGTTAATGATTTAGAATTTTTTTTCTAGTCTCCGTAAATTGGGGGATGTGCCCACCAAACCCCCCCTGAAATTATTGGTTGGCTACGGCCTTGGTCTTAGGTATGATAGTGCTCAAGGTAGGATTCCCTCGGCGCGTCAGTGACCAGTGACCGGACTGGTTACCATAGTTTGTCGTGTGGCCGGTTCCTTCAAGGCGTCTGCGACTGGCGACCAGATTGTGCGTCTAGCGTCTCTACATTGCGTCTGCGTCAACACTGCACCACCGAGCAAGCGTGTGTTATAATAAGAGTTGTATTTAGTTTTGTGTTTGATTGGGCTGGTATTGATTGATCCAAGATTTCTCCATAGAAGAGGAAGAAAATTTAATTGAAGAGGTGGAAAAAGCATCCCTCCATTTTTGACATATCTTAACCAGTGTACCAGGACCAACATGTGAAGGACAACATTTTTAAAAGAGATCTCAGGAATGGTTGGTCGATCAAGTTAATATTTTTTACCCACACTATTCCAAAATAACACGGAGCATTAAATAAAACACACATGAAAAATTCTGATAACTGAGGAACAATCTGTGCTGCACATACAATTAACCACGACTGGCGACCAAGAGACGCATCTAAGGAAACGCTGTAACCCGCGTCTGCGACTCACCACCCCGCGTCTCTGGTCGCAGACGCGAGACTCGCCGAGGGAATCCTACCTTTAGACTGCTCAGATGCGTCAAGTTAAGATGAAACCCGTTTTGAAAAATAACTTCGAAATCTCCCAAGTAGGCACGACGTCGTTAACAGAACACTTAAATGCTACGCACATGACAAAGTATTTAATTTTAATTTTATTAACTGCTCGACTCTCTTTCTGAGACAAATTTAGTTTCACTACGAATAGCCTCCACGAATTTTCAAAACGCTCCGAAAAGAAGGACAAGCCTGGACCGAACTAGTGATATTATCGTGACAGATGCCAGTCAGCTCGTCTTTAGGAAACTTCAAACCTCATCTGGTGGGCTGGGCATGCAATATTCTTTAGTATTGGTAGTAGGCCTTTTATTGCTCGGCACTCATATTTTATTTTATTTAGTATTTTTTTCATCTACTATTTTTTTTTAACTTGTGAATCTGGATCTCGGGCCCGGGCACCTTGAAGTTTCAGGCCCGGTACCATGATACTGGACCTATCCTCCTCCCCCCGCCCCTCGTGGGGTGCCAGCGGTTAGAGCATTTGTGCGCTAAACCAAAGGTCCCGGGTACGGTTCACGTATTAATGTTTCATTTTTCAATCTTTTCGAATATGACTCAGTTACGATTGATTTACGATATATACACACACTTCGCTTCTGGGTTACATAACTCGTAGCCCAGTAGTGGAGAGACTAGCCTGTACTAATGTACCGTTGTCCAGGGGACGTCCGAATGTACTGATCGTACATCCTTTCCTTGGAGGCTCTTTCCATGTCCCGATGAGATGAGGTGATGATGATGGTGATACTTAGTATGAGGGTGACGGTGATTATGAGGGTGATAGTGAGTATGAGGGTGTGGAACCAATGGAAACATTTAAACCTAACTTAAACCCAACTAACCAAACACTTGTGACCGTTTGGTTTAGTTTCCCTTTCGGGAAATATACCCGAGGTACCAGCCAGGAATCGAACTCGGGACCCCTAGGCTCGTTGCTAGTTGCACTGACCACTACACCACGGGACCGGTTATTTCTGTAATTATAATCGTTCATCCCCAAAGCTTCGCATTTCATACATAATTAATTGTCTTGACCTAGCGTTGGTTTCTTCCAACCTCCGATAATAATAAGCGGCACCGCGGTACTGGAGTTCAAACATGACTGTAGCTTGGAAACAAAGTGATTTTATTAACATTTCTCATTGTTTTTGTGTCAAAGTAAAATGGGATACGTGATTATATTAACATTTCTCATTGTTTTTGTGTCAAAGTAAAATGGGACACGCGATTATAATAACATTTCTCATTGTTTTTGTGTCGTAGTAAAATGAGACACGTGATTATATTAACATTTCTCATTGTTTTTGTGTCAAAGTAAAATGGAACTCGTGATTATATTAACATTTCTCATTGTTTTTGTGTCAAAGTAAAATGGGACACGTGATTATATTAACATTTCTCATTGTTTTTGTGTCAAAATAAAATGGGACACGTAATTATATTAACATTTCTCTTGTTTTTGTGTCAAAGTAAAATGGGACACGTGATTATATTAACATTTCTCATTGTTTTTGTGTCAAAGTAAAATGGGACACGCGATTATAATAACATTTCTCATTGTTTTTGTGTCGTAGTAAAATGAGACACGTGATTATATTAACATTTCTCATTGTTTTTGTGTCAAAGTAAAATGGGACACGTGATTATATTAACATTTCTCATTGTTTTTGTGTCAAAATTAAAATGGGACACGTGATTATATTAACATTTCTCATTGTTTTTGTGTCAAAGTAAAATGGGACACGCGATTATAATAACATTTCTCATTGTTTTTGTGTCGTAGTAAAATGAGACACGTGATTATATTAACATTTCTCATTGTTTTTGTGTCAAAATAAAATGGGACACGTGATTATATTAACATTTCTCATTTTTTTTGTCAAAGTAAAATGGGACACGCGATTATAATAACATTTCTCATTGTTTTTGTGTCGTAGTAAAATGAGACACGTGATTATATTAACATTTCTCATTGTTTTTGTGTCAAAGTAAAATGGGACACGTGATTATATTAACATTTCTCATTGTTTTTGTGTCAAAGTAAAATGGGACACGCGATTATAATAACATTTCTCATTGTTTTTGTGTCGTAGTAAAATGAGACACGTGATTATATTAACATTTCTCATTGTTTTTGTGTCAAAGTAAAATGGGACACGTGATTATATTAACATTTCTCATTGTTTTTGTGTCAAAGTAAAATGGGACACGTGATTATATTAACATTTCTCATTGTTTTTGTGTCAAAATAAAATGGGACACGTGATTATATTAACATTTCTCTTGTTTTTGTGTCAAAGTAAAATGGGACACGTGATTATATTAACATTTCTCATTGTTTTTGTGTCAAAGTAAAATGGGACACGCGATTATAATAACATTTCTCATTGTTTTTGTGTCGTAGTAAAATGAGACACGTGATTATATTAACATTTCTCATTGTTTTTATGTCAAAGTAAAATGGGACACGTGATTATATTAACATTTCTCATTGTTTTTGTGCCAAAGTAAAATAGGAAACGTGATTATATTAACATTTCTAATGGTTTTTTGTGTCATAGTAAAATGGGACACGTGATTATATTAACATTTTAATTGTTTTTGTGTCAAAGTAAAATGGGACACGTGATTATATTAACATTTCTAATTGCTTTTATGTCTCCTGTTCCGGTACACTCTGTATATCGTGGTAATCTGGAAGGGGAAAGGGACCTTTCAAATATTTATTCGTAAGAAAAAATTGGACTATAAGAAAGCTAGAGTTTTATGTCCTCGATGATCAAAGGCGGCTTTCTGCGTCCTTGACCTCAGACAACATTATCAGCGAGCGTGGGAGTGCTCCGGGGTGAAGAGGAGGGAAAAGGAGAATGCGCATGCGCGAAAGATCGAGGTCCCGGGAACTCCCGCATAACGTCCGGTCCCAACAACACCTCTCCACCTACACGGGGGGTTTGATGGGCAGACCTGTTCATTTTTCGAGAATGTGATTCTGTTCATTTAGGGGCCTCAGGGCTCCCCTAAGCCGTCGTGGAGAGCCCTGGGAAAACGTCGTTTGCTAGGCTTCCAATTATTCCCCTCACCCCCCCCCCCCCTCTCCAACAGATTTTTATGCACCGCGTCTTATTACCCGTTCGGGTTTTACACTTATGTAATAATCACACAATAGTTTTAGGGATTAATAAGGCTATGTTTAGTGGAAGTGTACCCGCATTTACTTGGAAGGAGAATGTAAAACCATTTTGTAAAAAAAAACAAAAACTCAGTACACACGGTCGAGATTCGAACCTCGATCTCCCCGTCATCGGCAGTCTAGTCTACTGCGAGAGTTGCGCGTTAGACCACTCGGCTACCGTAGTGGATTTTGTTTGATGTTATAACACAAGTCTGCATCTATAGGTACCAATATTTATCCGTAAGTATAAGGTATCAAAAAGTGTCCTAAAAGATAAGATACATGTAATAATGTTAGAAGCCATGTTTTCATACCTATAAGGGTGGATATCTCCCAAACCCTGTGTTCGATTTTATTACACAACAAACAACTGTGCCAAGTTTGAAATACATCGGTTAGTACGTTCTAGAGTTAACGTGAGACATATCCACCAGACAGACAGACAGACAGACATAAAAATGCATATAGGTCGAGTTAAAACGAAGAAGTCGCTTCAGTCGTTCAATAATTCAAACTACATGGCTATGTTTTTATTTGTTTTGTTTTTTTACACTCTGACAATATTTAATAGCGTAGTTGGCTAACGCGCCAGTCGTGTTGAGCCAGACCACCGAGGACGGGAAGATCGAGGTTCGAATCTCGGTCGGGTGAACTGGGGGTGGTTTTTCTTAAATGGTTTTCCACTCTCCCTCCACGCAAATGCAGGTTCACTTCCTCTAAATTCAACCTTTCCAATTCCTAATTCATTAGTGTAATTAGTATTAAGCGTATAATCCGAACGGGTAGTAAGACGCGGTGCTAAAAAAAAAATATATATTTAATACATCGTCCCTCTACATTCCCAACCTAACTCCCTCTCCCTCTTGCCACCTTAGCAAGTGCGGTTTCCCCCACCCCCACCCCCCAAATCGCAGAACCCCCGTGTGACCTTAAGAGGCCTCCCTTAAATTACGTAAGGTTTTTTTTTTTAAGGAAAAGGGAAAGTCAATATTTTCTTTCGTTTTCTTACGAGGGGTAGACGGGGGTAGGTTGTGGGGGTCAAAATCCAAATTACTTAAGGTTTTTACCCGCCTCGGTGGCGTAGTTGGCTAACACGCCAGTCGTGTTGAGCCAGACCACCGAGGACGGGGAGATCGAGGTTCGAATCTCGGTCGGGTGAACTGGAGGTGGTTTTTCCTAAATGGTTTTCCACTCTCCACCCACGCAAATGCGGGTTCACTTCCTCTAAATTCAACCTTCCCAATTCCTAATCCATTAGTGTAATTAGTACTTAAGCGTATAACCCGAAAGGGTAGTAAGACGCGGTGCTAAAATTAAAAAAAATTACTTAAGGTTTTTTCCTTATCAATGTTTTTGTTGAAACAAAATGTAAAAATAAATTGTTTCAGCAGAAAATTTTGATATGTTTTATTTTAATTCATTGAATAACCTCACTTTAATCACTAACTTTCACTGTTTTACTGAAATAATTGAAATATAGACATCACATTCTGCACATTGATAGTTAATTACAATACACATGACAAATTACTTTTCATTTCAATCATAATAATTATTACCAATATAGCGATAGTTTGTTTAATAAAAAAAAACCCCACACAAATCATGAATCATTACCAACTATACAGTCACCGATTGGATAGCTCCAAAACCCGTGGACAACAGATTCATTTATAATAATAATAATAATAATAATAATAATAATAATAATAATAATAATAATTGTATTAAGAGACTTTCACTATACGGAAATGCCTTTTGTAATGAGTTTTTTTTAATTTTGCAAAAAAAAAAAAAAGCTCTATTGACTGTGATTATTGTTAAATATATATTTTAAAATTTTTGGTTTTAGTTCTAATTTTTATTTTATTTCATTTTATAAATTAATTTAATATGAAATACCACAAAATAATTTTAAATATAGTTTCTTAAAAAAAAAACAAAGAATTATATTAAATATAAAATTTCACATATATTATTATATGTTATATATTATATTATATGATTATAGTTAAATATATATTTTAAAATTTATCATTTTAATTTTAATTTTAATTTTATTTCATTTTTTAAATTAATTTAATATAAAATAGAATTATATTAAATATAAAATTTCACCTATATTTTATTTACCTAAGATGTGTTACATCTAATTTTACTGCAATTAAAGTACCGGTATTCTAAAATTATATTAATACTTGCTTTATTACCAATTCCTATGTCTAAAAATAACTAACAATTAATCTAAGTGACCAAATCGTAAACAATTACAAATCATAGAGAGGGGAGGGTATTAAAAATCACGAAAAAATAGCCCCTTCCTATTTAAATAGTTATTTTTGTCACCGCGTATAACTACACGTTCGGTTTTTTACGATAATGTGTTATGAGAAAATTGACTTGCATTCGAGTGCAGTTAGATTAGAAAAACATTTAGGAAAAAAATCATCCCTAGCTAACTTGGCTGGAATCCGAACCCCGATCTCCCTGATATCGACAGGTTAGACTATTGCGTGAGTGACCCTTAAAGTAGACCAAACAACCACAATTTAATTTATAATTTAACCTATGTATATTCAGTTTGGTAGGCCTATATAAATATTTTGCTGCATTTCATAGATCGGATTTATTGTTATTGCCTAGTAACACGGATATAAATAAATGATACGATCGTACACAATATCAAAAATAGGTTTTCAGTAAAGTCTCTTTAGGCAAGTAAAAACAAACTTATCATCTTGTTAATCACAATAATTAACTCTCTTCAAAGATATATTTTAAAACAAAATATTTAAAACCACTTTTAAATATTTCAAATATCAGTTTTTTGTAAACTATCTTATTATTTTTTTAATTTTTAAAAATAAAAATGTATTCTTATTTATTGTGAAAAAAATTATTAAATGAGTTGTTTCCAGGCCATTTTTGAAAAATTATTTTTCAAATTTTTTTATAGGTAAAATACGCTTTGATTAATTTATTTTAGAAAAATAAAAAACATTTTTATAATTTATCATTTAAAATAGTCTCCATACACCACTTTTGATCCAAATTTTTGAAATATTTTCATAGAATTTAATATTTCCATAAATCACTTCTAAGCAAACTATCTTAAGGTGATTGGCCCTTTTCATTTGGCGTGAAAATGCAGAGCCGTGGGAACAAACGGTTATCTTCAAGAATTTGTTTATTGTTTTGCAATCTTCTTTTCGGAATCGGTTTGTTCAAGAATAGAAGCATGTTGATTAAGTTATACTTTTTATATACACACTGTGGTGATATGGTTTTATTGGAGATATAATTGGTATTTATGGCCCCGTGATCGAGCTTCACTTACATTATTACGGTTGCGGTTTAATTTGTGATAATTGGTATTTACAGCCCCGTGATCGAGCGCCAATTATATTATTACGGTTGCGGTTTAGTTTGTGATGGTTGGTAATTATAGACCCGTCATCGAGCGCCAATTATTATGATATTTTACTTGAATAAATACAACTGATAATGTTGCACACGATTTATTGGAGTGATTTTATCTTCTTATACAATTTTACTTTGTATATAAGTTAGTAGTACTGTCGTGATATTACACGTACTCTATGTTTATGTCGCCGGCACTCTTTGTGTTCATACGCACACACAGCTTATATATGACATACCCCTTGCCCCTTGGACCTCTCGTGACCAGTGTCAAAACCAACAAATCGAAAGCGTCCCTGCGACAGGTGTCTTGAAAGCTAGCTTCCTATTGGGTATAGGAAGCTACGTCTCTTGCTCGTTTGGTAAATACTACGGAGTTAAATTTTGAAATAAAAAATAAGTTTTAATGGTGCAATCCTTCTACACTATTCTTGAAAAGCGCGTGATTCTCCATGGATGAAGTCTTAAAAGGATAATTTACATACAGTACTTCAAAGTACTGTATGTACCTTCATCCACGACTTTTTAAATTGATGAGAGCGGTCCAAATCAGTATCGTTACAACACCTCCTCTATAATTTTAACAGTGATCAAATATCGATAAAATCGACATTTTTCAATAGAAAACTGCTGGCTTCATAACAAAAAAATAAGAAAACGTAACAATTAATAAACATCGATACACTATCTTAGAAGGGATGTTGAAAATATATTCATAAACATTTCACTCGTTCTCGAGAAAAACTGATATTTCCAAACGTATGATTTTTCCGCAAGAACTGTCCGGTAGCTAGCGACATCTACGTTTTCCGTGAGCCATCTGTTCTTGTTGGCGCGGAAGGATACTTTGGTCGGTTGTGAAGCCACGCCCCGCCTTTCACCCTCCCGCCCACCATCCCACAAAATAGGTTTTAGACTTGCACTTGACAAGGTCAAGGGCCTTAACATCTAAATATCACACGCTTCGGTGGCCGCGTGGTCTAAGGCGCTACTCTCGTTGTAGACTAGACTGCCTTTAACGGTGAGATCGAGGTTCGAATCTAGGTCGGGTGTACTGAGGGTGGTCTTTCCAAATTGGTTATCCACTCTTCACGCGAATGCTTATACACTTCCTATAAATACTATAATCTTACTCATTCATAAAACCATTAGCGTAATTAGTACATAAGTGTGTAACCCGAACGGGTAGTAAGACGCGATGCTAAAAAAATAAATGGTACGGTGCACCGCACAGACTTTCTCCCGCTATTATCTTAAAATAGACATTTACTAAAAACTCGTTGTTAAATGAGATAATAGGTTCATTCATTGTTGTAGAAACACTACACCAAAGATCATAAACTAAATAATATACACTGTTACCTTACTCTATGAAATTAGGAACTAGGAACACTGTTACAGAAAAATTGATAAAAGAGAAACATCTTTGTCCTCTAAAGAACATAAGAATCAAATTCATGTTCAAAGACATGAATCAAAAAGTATACGTGTATATATATTTGCCTATAGCTAAGAAATTATTGTTCTTATAAAAATATATTTCAAATAAAAGACATATCTTTAATATTACTACAACTTTACATTTATAGATAAGTTATTTCTGATCTCAAATGGTAATGGGAAAATGAAGAAAATAGGAAAATTTCCCACATGTAAAGTATCCTCAGAGTCATTTTCATGGGAAAATGAGGATTTCCGTTATGTTAATAATAAGAAAAAAAACAGTGTCTAGATATAAAATTTAATCAAAATCGTTAAAGCAGATTTCTAGAAAATTTCTTTTTTTAATCTCTTTTTGCCCTTCTGTGAACTAACCTTAAATTTAGCGTTAGATATTTAATTCTATAAAACCCCTGATGGACGGACGGATGGGCATACAGACACGATTGCGAAAACAACTTTTTTTTTTTTTCAGGGGTTCATGAAACGTGCATCTTTATCAAAATCTTGTGTTTGATTTTTTTTGGCCGATTACAATCCGAGGTGTCGAGAGAATGTAAAAAATAGTAAATTTAAAATCTTATTTTAGCGTCAAAAGTTTCAACAAAGACACGCAATTCAGTAATCAACCGCGCCTATTCCTATTTTTCAAAAAATAATAAAACAATAATAATACACTTAATATTAAAACTGGGAGGTGAATTGCAGTTTTCAAAAATAACAACGAAGAAGGTAAAACAGATTGAGGTGGATTTCGTTGAGCCAATCATAAATATAAATGGTTTGGCGTGAGAAAAATAAGGAGGGTGGAGAAATGATAATGATGGGATAGAGGAGTGTTATTGGGGTCGTGAAGGAGAGAGAGAAATAAGGAGAGAGGGACAATAATGTGTTAGTAGGGGAGAGAGAGAGAGAGAGAACGAGACAAGGGAAGAGAGAAAGATAGATATAAAGAGAGAAAGGGGCGATGATGTTGTTAAAGGGGGAAGCGATAGAGAGGAAAATATATAAAGGAAGAAATAAAGAAAGAGATAAAGATAGAGAAAGAGAAAGAGAAAGCTAAAACGAGATAAAGAGAGTGATAAGAAAAGAGAAAGAGTGAGAAAAGAGAGAGAAAAGGGAACAAAGAGGAGAAAGAGAAAGCTAAAAAGAGATAAAGAGAGTGATAAGAAAAGTTAAATAGAGGGAAAGAAAAGAGAAAAAAAAAAGCTGGATAAAGAAAGATATAAAAGAGAGAGAACGAAAGAAAAATTACTGTGAATAACTTATCACTTGGTAGGGTTATTTATTGAATTCAAATATTTAGGAACAATTTTAATTAATAATAGTTATTTTAGAATGTAAATTAGGAAAATATATTGACGCGATGGTACATTCTTCAGTAATTGTTAACACTTTTTTAAATGACGAGAAGAAATTTAGGGTGTTCTAAAACAAGTGCATAGGAAGATATTTGGTCCCAAATGGTATGAAGATAATGGAGCGTGGAGGGGGATACATAAAGATGAGTTACATACCTTGTACCCATAAACAGACATTGTTAGTTCACCTAAGATAAGAAAACATACAATTTAAAAAATACTTCTTTCAATTATTTAAATTAATTTCTAATCTTCACACACATGATATATTTAATAAATTTAAAGTTTATTATAGTTTATATATTACTTTGTACAACTATCTCACCATTCGAATATTTTAGAAGAATGTTGAATTTTCAGTAAGTGTACCTATATTTGCCTTGAGGGAGAGTAGAAAACTATTTAGAGAAAAACAACCCTTTGTACACCTGACCAGGACTCGAACCCCGAGCCACCCATCATCTACGGTATCAGCCTATTGCGAGCGTGACACCTTAGACCATGTGACAACCGAGACATCATATACCTCGTACCCGCTTCGGTGGCCGCATGGTCTAACGCGCTACTCTCTCAGTAGACTAGACTGCTGACGATGGGGAGATCGAGGTTCGAATCTCGGTCGAGTGTACAGAGGGTGTTTTTTTTCCAAAATTGTTTTACGGTCTACCTCCACGTAAATGCGGGTACACTTCCTATAGATATGACCTTCCTAATCCTTAAAAACCATTAGCGTAATTAGTACATGAGCGTAAAACCAGAACGGGTAGTAAAGACGCGGCGTTAGAAAAAAAAAATTCCTCTCGTTACAAACAAATTTTTATTTCCCCACCCTCTCCCTCCCCCTCCCCCTAAGAACGAGGCTACGGAAGCCTTTCTGACCCAGCAGGGGACTTAGCTTGATTAGCGAGGGTGTAGGCAGGTTGGTCGTATTTTTTTTTTTTTTTTTTCGCTCTCCGTCGATATTGAACTGGGTCAGGAAGATTAACAGTTGGGTGAGTCGACTACCAACCTGACAAACAACCCAGGAAAGAAAAAAAAATTTCCCTCCGGTGGTTGAAAGTGGAGGAATAAAACTTGATGCAATTTTTTTGTTTGTTTTAACACTGCGTATGTACTAATAATTACACCAACGTGATAGGGTTGAAGAAGGTTGAGTTAGGAGGAATTGTATCTGCATTTGTGTGAAGGGAGAGTGGAAAAATATTTAGTAAACACCTACTTTAGTGCACCCAACCGGGATCGAACCCCAATTTGTCATCGGCAGTCTACTTATTGTGAGAATGACGCCTTAGACCGCGTGGCCACTGAAGCGGGTAACAAGATATATTATAATGTATAAAATAATAAATTAAAAAGTCTTATACTAACACTTTTATCTTCTTATAACTGGCCACCAAAATAAATGTCTTTTTAATTACTTAAAGAAAGAGTCATACAAAATATTAGTTTCAAAACAAAACGGTTTCATTTTGCAAACCGAAACCGGTTTGTATGACGTCTTAAATGGATCTTACTTCCTCTGGTCTGGTTCGCCATTTTAACTTATGAAGAGAAAGAAGACTTTCCAGAATTTTAGAAGAGCTCATTTGTAAATAATTTTTAAGTGATCTATAGATGCCGTCTACTTAAAAAGAAAATAAACTTCCAAACGTTTATTTTTATAAGAAGTTCGTATTTAAATAATGTAACTAAACGCTTAAAAAAGAGAAATAATGAAAAACAAATAGTTTGTTGATAAAGTTTTGACTGTAATAAGTGTCAACAGCTCAACACATTGTCATGAAGATAATATGGTTTGACAAATGGATATAGAAAAAAAAAAAATATCACGAAGACGACTTTTTTTTTAGTATTCCATGTAGACTATATGTTAAAAAAATAAAGATTATAGTAGATAGAGGAAAAATAAAGGCAGAGAGAAAACATATATTTGAAACACTAACCTTTTATTAAAACTTAAGTCTGTGTACTGAGTGTGGTATTTCCAAAATGTTTTTCTGCTCTCCCTCCACGCAAATTCGGGTTCACTTACTATAAATATAACCTTCCTCATCCCTAAAACCAATAATGTAATTATTAGTACACAACCGTATAACCCGAACATATCTTGAGACGCGGTGCTAAAAAAAAAAAATGAAATAGTTATTACTTATATTGTAAGTGACTTTGTGTTTTATGTTTATTTTTTTATTAAAATTACAAATTTGCTTATCAAAATTGTGTATGTTCTTACAAATATTCTTTTTATTATAATAAATTAAAATTATTTTTATTATCATTGATAAAATATTGTACCAGAAGGATTTTGAAAATAAATCTCCCTCCCGACAATAATCCCTGGATCTGCCCTTGTTGTGCACTGTTTAGCAAATACCGGGACTGCTACGAACACGACGTGTTTATTTATTTCAAATCCACCCTTCTTTCCCTGTGCCTTCTAGCGTGTAGGTTTCGGAACTGTTAGAAAGACGCGACGCATAGTTGAAAGTTATAACGGTAACTATTTAAAGCTGGGTTTGTGGTTTAGTTTTATGACCGCTACACAAAGCTAGCTAGCTATATCCTGGAATCCGAATTCTAAACAAAACACAAATATAAAGACTAGCTTGTGAAGGTCTGGCAACTTTCCAGAACAAAGGTTTATGGCAACTGGATATTTAAAAGTTAATTTATTTTCCTTCATAAAATAACTCAAAAGCGAAGTTTGGTAGAGTCCACTTTTTTTTCATAGGAATGGCCTTATCCACGAGCGTTGTTTAGTAAGGGTGATAAGGGGTGGGGAAGGGACCTACCTCACCCCCACTCCCAATAATCTGCCTCAAATGGGACACTCTTAAACCATAAAAGAAACAGTAAATTGTTTTACTCAACAAACTAAAACTTCTCGTTTGGACCAATACATAGATTATTAAGAAAAAACTTAAATATTTATTTATATACTATATTGTCATAGCTTGCAACCTTAGTCAATCTAATCTAGAGCATGCAAGGATGACGTAGGACTAAGAACTTATACTGCCATTTGCTCTGAATCGGCAGTCACGTATTCGTACCAGGACATGTTTTTTAAAAAACAGAGATTGTTTTGCCAATTTGCATAACGCGGAGTATTGGTGAAACTAGTAACTTAGGGGAAACACCCCTACTTTTTTTTTTTTGTAAATCAGCGAGTTTTTAGACCTCTTCAGGAGAGAGAGGGCGGGAAGGACGCTAGTTGTTAAGGGGTCTCTTCGAAGTGCTTTACATACTCGGCTACCGAGTTACAGCAACTTGTGAGGAGAATATATTACAGATTAAGTACGGAGGAGGATGCCCCAACCCATCTTGAAACATCTTGAAACATCTTGAAAGTCTGAGTTGGACAACAACCATGCAGCACCGAATGGTCGGGAGTTCGACACCAGCCTAGCTAGTTATAACACCGAAGATAGGGCAGGGCGCGGAACTGCTGAGTAGGGACATTGATAGAACGAGGACCTTTTTCAAACTCTTTCAACTTGTTCTAAAAGCTACATCACATTTAGACACTCGTATAGTAATTAATCTATTTCAATAAACAAGATCAAAATATACCCTACAACTATTTGCCACTAGCTACCCCCTACCACTAAGCCATCCCGACAAGTAAGCCCATGGGAAAGGGGAGGGGGCACAATATATACATTAATAAGAAAACTTATACATATATATAACTTATACATATATATATATAACTTATACATATATAAACTTATACATATATATAACTTTACATATATATATATATAACTTATACACACTGGGGGTTCCCGGACTAAGCAACCAAATGAAAGTGGCAGGGAATTAAAAAAATAATCTCAAAATGTTCTTAGGTTAGCTAATTTTCCGCTTCCTTTTAAAGAAAACAGCGAAAAACTAAACCAAAACAAGTTTTTTCTGCATAAAAAGTGAGATAAAACTAAAAATACCATGTTTATTAAAAAGTTCCTTGGTATAAAAGTTATGCAACATTAAATTATTGTTGACCTGGCGGTCTAGGGGTAAGGTGTCGAACTTCTGTGCTGGGGGTCCGGGGTTCAATCCTCGGTCCCGGCAAGATTTATCTGATTGCCAAACCCTTCATTCACCTCTGACAAGACGTGTATTAATCACAACTTGTGAATGTGTGGAATGCCAGGCCTCCACCGTGGTTCGGATTCCACGTTAAGCTGTAGGTCCCCATTTCATCTCACAATCACCCTACCATCACACATTAGCTAAGTGCGTATAACCCGAACGGGTAGTAAGACGCAATGCTAATAATAATAATAATAATAAATTATTACTTAGCTTATCCCTCATTTGTTCCACTATTTTCCTTAATTTATCAGGAATCCGGTATTAAACCTCCAATGAGAAATTAGAGATGAGATATGTTAAAGTAAAATCTAAATACATGAAACAAACTCTAAAAAATTTAGTTAAAAAAAATTGCCTTGAAAGTTGTACACCATTAAATCGTCTTTAGTTGACATTTTAATTATAACTTTTTATTCAGGATGTGTCTGTCTACCATCCGAGAAAATCCGGTAAAACTGGAACTAGCCGGGAATTTGAAGTGGTCGGGAAAAAAATGGGAATAAGACTAGAATCAAATAAGTAATAAAAAAATCTGGGAAAATGTTTTTCTCAAAATATGAAATTTTATAATCAATAAATTACAATGTGATCCAAACTGTCTTTTTTTTTTCTGTATGATATAGTTTATAATTTTATAATTCCTAGTAGATTATATTAATACAAATATAAAAAAACACAAGTTTATTCAAATTTTAAAACTTATTATTATTATTGATAACATAGATTAATAAAAAAACATGGGTGGAAAAAAGGGGGAGGGGGGGAAAGACTGGTGTGATATACTTTTGAGTCGGGGAATTTTAGGAAATGATCAGGGAAAAAGTCGGGAATTTCATTGTTCAATTTGAGGAGACACCATATTCGACTAACTGTTAATGACAGTCAATCATTTAAACAAAATATAGTGAGCGTAAAAGCGTGCGAAGAAACGACAGACACGCAATGTCGGGAAGTCACTCGTTCTGTCATTGACAGGTGCAATACTTGTCTCCGGGATTGTCGCCAACATGTCGAACCAAAATAAATAAATAAATACAATATTTTGTTTTGGTTTTTTTGCTGTTTGCTAGAAAAGTAAGAGAAAACGAGCTAACCTCCAAAGGATATTTTGAGTAAGTTTTGTATCTCTAATCCGGGAACAGCCTGCAAATAAACTAGCGACGTTTATGGTCTTATCTGGCAGCCAGCAAAGTTACTAAGATCTACTTTCACGTACTATACACGTGGAGTCCCTACCTGTAAAAACCTAGGACCTTGGTATTTGATCCCCTCCCCCCCCTCCCCCCCCTTCTTCAGACCTGAGTGACGTCACCACCTCCAGAGATAAAAAAAACTGCATTATAAATAAAAAAAAATTGTAAATTTTCTACGCGTCTCCTCCCTGTCGGGTGTACTGAGGTTTTTTCTCTTCTAAAATTGCTTTCCACAATACCTCCCCGCAAATGTAGGTACATTTTCTTTAAAAATATAACTTTCATAATCCCTAAAACCATTAGCGTATAAACTGGACAGGTAATAAAGACGTGGTGATGAACAAAAATAGTATATTAGCTCGTTATATATCAGCCTTTTTTAAAACAAATAATTAGTCTACGGCGTTGGCCTGCTGTGCGGATAAAATAGTATAAGAGTTTGTTTGGGAGAGTACAGTAGCCCCAAGCTTCTTTGGTGCTGACTTGACAGTTCACAGCTGACTTCTGACAGTCAACATTTAGGTATATACCTAAATTTTGACTGTCAGAAGTGACAGCTGCTAAACACATGTTTTTTGCAGATCATATGGTTCGGC